>PVIA01005753.1:0-109267 GCA_004024845.1 Tonatia bakeri
TGTTTGCCAACACCCCCCCTTTTAATATAAATCACGTAAGTTGCTTTTATAACAAGAAAAATGTAATGTAATTCAACACCTTCATTTTGACGAAAACAAATCCATCTTAAAAAGTCCCAGGCTTTTGCAGAAGCAGAAGTGATTTCGAAGTTGCCACGCAGGCAGTGAGTCTGTTCTCGGGGGAAGCCGGTGAGGACCTGCACAGTGACAGCCCAAGTCAGATCTGCGGGGAGAACGGGCTTCCTGCAGCCTCGGTGCGCTCGCCTCAGCTTCCCAGCCCCGAGGCCCAGCAGCGCCCTCCAGCCCAGGGCATCCTATTCTTGCCCAGTCACCAGCTTCATCATCTTCAGAGCCATGTCCCCTTGGTCGGAAGGAACCTAGAACCAAGCAGGATCCAAGTTAGCGCTCCCAGTTCTGTTCCTGGGGCTGGGTTTGGGGTGGCATCCTGAGACCCAGAAGAATGTCCACTCTGTGTCAGCAACCTGGGAGGACAGGTGCACCTGGGTGTGTCCCTTAAAAAGACGGTCATTTCTGTGAAACGTCCACTGTGCTAGACAAAAGCTCTCCTGGGCCCCAACCTTGTTGTGTAGCAGAAACCTGAGGTCTGCACTGAGGAAAGGACTTTCTCCACGTGGGGCTGATCTGTTGATCTGTTCATAAGGCCTCTGCTGATGTGCTAGCACCCAGCCTGTTTTAGGATGACAGAAGACTCCAAACATTTTACAGCAGGGGTCCCCAACCCCTTGGCCTCGGACCACACTGGTCTGTGGCCTGTTAGGAACCAGGCCAGGGGCCAAGCTCACCTGAGCTCTGCCTCCCGGTAACCATGAAACCGGTCCCTGGTGCCAAAAAGGTTGGGGACTGCTGTTTCACAGGATTCTTTGTGGAGGAAGCATCGGAAACTGGGAGTGGAGAAGAAAAAGGGCCCAAGAGGGAAGCTAAGAGCAAAACTGTAGGGGACACAAACCAGCAAACGAGACCCTTTGTGTGGGTGGCATCCCTATTTTTATGTTGTGTTCAACCTTGTTTTGTTTCTTGCTTAGAGTTTCTGAACAATTCCTGTAAAAAAATCTTCCCGCACACCACCAAAAGGGGGAGGGGCAGAGGCCCCAGCTTCTCCTCCATGAAAGATTGGCTCAGCGAGTGAAGGACTCCAAGCCCTGAAATTCCATGAGTCCATGCGTCTCCACGGCACATCGCCCACGGTGCCGGTTCTCCTGCCAAGGCCTCCCAGGAATGGTGGGGTTTACCGAAATGGCATTTAACCAACCGAAGGGGAAGTGGTCGGGTGTGATTTAAGAACAGTCTCCAAGAGCTATTTTAAGGCTGCCCCCAGCCGATCTCTTGTTCCTCCTGTGACAAACCAAGAGGAAATGGGTCTGAACTCCAGTTCACACCCAGCCACCAAGCATGTGGCCAGCCCCTCCCTCCCTCCCCTCCCACCCGGTTTCTTTTGTGAGTGTCGAGCTCTAAGACATGCGTGCTCAACTCTGAAGGTGCTCAGACACTCGGAGCCATCAACCAAATGCCCTCTTCACCCCGTCTTGCTGCCTCCATTCTCTCTTCATTCCTCTATCTGGTTTCTTTAAAAAAAAAATTTTTTTTTAATTTATTTTGAGAGATGGGGAAAGGAGGAAGAAAGAGGGTGAGTGAGACATATGGATGTTTGAGAGAAACACTGACTGGTTTCCACTCGCAAGGCCCCAGCTGGCTGGGGACACCCCTGGCACCTTGGCAGGGGTGGGTGTGCCTGCGCACACGTGCGTGGCAGCACAGGCCTCAGCCCTCCACCATCTCCTTCAGCCACCCAGCCAGCTCACAGCGTGAGGGGAAAGAGAGGGCTCGGGCCCTGGCTGGTGAGGCTCAGGGGACTGAGCACCAGCCTGTGAACCAAAGGGTCGCCGGCTCCACTCTCAGTCTAGGGCACATGCCTGGGTTGTAGGCCAGGTCCCCAGTTGGGGGCGTGTGAGAGGCAACATAGATGTTTCTCTTGCACACCCATGTTTTTCTCCCTCTCTTTCTTTTTCCTTCCTTCCCTTCTCTCTAAATGTAAACAAACAAAAATTTTTTTAAAGAAGGGCTCGCTCTGCAAATGCAGGAGTGTGAGAGCCTCCTTGCCCAGGTCTGCAGGCAAAGTCTCTTCCAAACCAGAATTCTGGAGCCCCCGGAGCCAACTCTGCTCCAGGACACCCCCTCAGCGTGTGCCGAGCACTGGCCACTCGGCTGCACCACGCACCACGCTCTCGTCTTCCCTTCCTGAAAACGTCAAGGAAAGAGACTTTCTCCCTCCCCCCCCCCAGGGCAATGTGTTCCTTCAGGACAGTTAAGAGGGAAGTAACATTAAATTCATTTAAACTACACAGTACAGAACAGAGAGCCCAGCTTAACTCTCTCAGCAGGAATTAGTCTTTTAAAGGACAATTTCTAGACTCAAAGGAATGAAGCGCTAATGGTGGAATTTTGTAAGAGGCCTCGAAACACTCCCAAATCCCAAAGCGCTTCTCGTTAGACCACCCCGGGCGCTGCGCCCACCGTAACCCACTGCCTGCGGTTTCCCTCTGAGAACAACTCAGAGTCTGGGGCAAAAGCAGACTCCCTCTCACCATGTGTCCAGCTTTGAGAATCCAGTAGAAAGCCAGGTTCTTGTAGCTCTTGACAAAAGCCGCCGTTTCAGAAGACAGAGGGTCTCTGTACAGGGGCTGCCACTTCAGCTGACTGAATTTGGGCAGGCCTGCCCACTTGAGTTTCCGCACCCAGGCCTCCTGACCTGGTGAGAGAAACACAGAAGGGCCTGGCATTAACTGCTGGGTGGAGTAGAAAAAAAAAATCTAGGTCCTAGGACGTGATTTTTCCCAAAGTACATGATGTGCTCAAAAACTCACCCTTGTAAAATTCAAATCAAAACCACAATGAGACACCACCTCACACCTGTCAGAATGGCTACCACCAACAAGGCAGGGAATCGCAAGTGTTGGAGAGGGTGTGGAGAAAAAGGAAATCTCATTCACTGCTTGAGGGAAGGTCAACTGGTGCAGCCACTATGGAAACCAGCACGGCGGTTCCTCAGAAATCAAGGATAGAGTTACCAGGTGACCCAGCAAAACCCCTCTTCTGGGTATCTACACCTGGAAAACCTGAAAACATTTGTTCGTAAGGATATACGACCCCTATGTGCACTGCAGCATTATTCTTGGCGGCCAAGACATGCCAACAGTGGGAACGTCTTTGACAGATGGTGGATAAAGAGGACGTGGTACATGTGGATGAGGCAGCACTACCCAGCCTCAAGAAAAGACGAGGTACTGTCAACTGTGACGGGGATGGATCTGGAGAGTATCATACTAAGCAAAGTCAGTCAGACAGAAACAGTGAAGAATCACATGGTTTCACTCGTACGTGGGACATAAAACTAACAACAACAAATAAACAAAAACCCACAGACACAGCAGTGTGGTGGCTACCAGAGGGAAAAGCGGGTGGGGAGAGGTGGAAAAGGATCAAAGAGGTCAAATATATGGTAGTGAAAGGAGACTTCATTTTGGATGGTGAACCCACAATGCAATGCACAGATGGTGTTATAGAATTGTACACTTGAATCCTATATAATCTTATTAACAAATGTCATCCCAATAAATTCTGTAAATTTTTTTTAAAAGGCGATAGAGCCCTGGCTGGTGTGGGTCAGTGGACTGAGTGCCGGCCTACAGACTGAAAGGTCACTGGTTTGATTCCCGGTCAGGGCACGTGCCTGGGGTGTGGGCCATGTCCCCAGTAGGGGGCGTGCGAGAGCCAACCAGTTGATGTTTGTCTCCCTCTCTGAAAATAAGTAAATAGAAATCTTAAAAAAAAAAAAGAAAAACCCTGATCCTTGTAAAAACGCAAATTCTAATTCAGTAGGTCTGGGTGGGGCCTGAGATTCTGCACTTTTAGCAAGTTCCTCATGATCCCCAGACTGACGGAGAGACAGCTCAGAGCTGTGAAGCCTGGCTTGTTTTTGCTGTCAGCTCTCCTGCTGCTGTATGCTCTGCAGAAGGAAATCGGGGACCTCTGGTGGGGACAGGGCTGTCAGAGGACTGATAAGTCTCAGGGTTAGGAGAAGGAAATGTGGATTACCCAAGCAGTGCGTAGGAGAAACACAGAACTTTTCCATGTTGTCCTTTGTGCCCCAGGCTAACACGTCACAAAAATGTCCAGGTCTGCTGACTTTGAGAAACACACCATACGCGCCAGACCATGTGCCTTGGCCACCTGCTGGTTCTGGGAACCTGCTTCTGTGCTTCTATGTGGCCCTACTGAACCCAGAAGGGGGCATGTGGTGACAGCTAGTGTGACAGGGACTCCCCAAAGACCACTTCCCCTGGGTTCTCAGGTTTAGAGTTATTAGGGTTCAGTCTTAATTCACCCTGCACGATTTCCCCTCAATTCAACAGTCTGTCTTTCCAAAGGTAAGAAAAATGTCTTCCGTTACATTTTTGTGGTGGGGGTAGGTGTTGTTCTTTTCTTTAATTATATGTAAGGGCTTCAAAAACTGGATGGGCCTCTGAGGGGTCACAGCCACAGGCAGCTCCACCGATTTCCAAGAGTCAAGGTCAGAGGTGGATGGATATACCAGCAAATGTTATATCCAAGCATTTCAATGTCACCAGCCCCAAGGAGGACACATCTGAGGCCAGTTCCCTTCCAGCTCAACCCATGACACCACCTCCACGTGCCACCAAGAGTGGGTCCCTACCCATGGTGTCCACGATGAGATCGAGCTGTCCGTTATACACGGTCACGTTGACCCCGGCTTCCAGCAGCTCGTCTACGATGCTGATGGCGGGCTTCATGAAGTCCCCTTCCATGTTCAGGAAGACGCTGTCAGCCTGGCCTACGTGTGAGGAAGCAGAAAGAGGTAGCAGCTTGGAATCTGCCAGAACGAGAGACCCCATTCAACCCAGAGCCTCCTGGGCTCCGGCACCCACACCTAAGCCCTGGGCAGCGCCTAACGTGGTCTGAATGACAGACACCTCACCAACGGGCCGACCGGCCTGGACACCAGGCCCTGCGTTGGTCGGGCAGAAGGGAGGCATGAACAGCACATGTGCGCTACTCACTCAAGCGCAGGGAGGACAGCAAGGGCGTTTTTAATGAGCAACTGAAGTCTAGAGAAGGTCCATGCCCGAGGAAAACAGGGAGGCTCCAAAATACTCATCAGGGCCCCGGCCAGGTGCTTCCGTTGGTTGTTGCATCATCCTGTACACCAAGAGGTTTTGGGTTCGATTCCCAGTCAAGACACATGCCTAGGTTGTGGGTTCAATCCCTGGATGGGTACATACGGCAGTTTCTCTCTCATATCAATAAACATAGCTTTGGGTGAAGATGCAAAAAATAAATACCCCGTATTTTGCTGTGTATAATGTGTACTCTTTTGCCCAAATTTTTGAGGGGAAAATAAGGATGCACGTTATACATGGGTATTACTAATTCCTTAATGTACATAAATATTTTTAACTCTTTTATGTTTACGTGTTGAAAGTATAACTCTAGAAAGCAATAATGATATCTGTATGCAAAATAATACTTTGGAGTACAATAATCGGTTTTGTTTCTAAACATAAATAAATAAATAATTGAATTAAAAAATTAAAGTGAAAGATTTTTCTTCCTAACAGTTTGGGTCAAAAACGTGGGTGAGCATTTTACATGGCAAAATATGGTAAATAAATAAAATAAAAATAATCATTAGGCTGGTCCTGCCAGGGAACAACCTGTGCTTGGGCTGACCTTAGTCTTCCTTTTTCCTGGGTACCACTAGGGCCAAGTTGTAAGTTCTGAACAAGCAGGGCTACCCAAAACAATGCAGAGCTAGCCCTCAGGAAAGCTACTCAGAGGACCAGGCCCAGGCAAGACATGGTGACCACATGGAGGACTAGCCCCAGGCGACAGGAGAGGGCCAGTTCAGCATTCCCACTGGACTCCGGACCACCCCCCACCCCCCGCCACCACCACACTGCACAATAATGACAGTAGCAGTTGCACTTATTTTTATTTGCCAGTCACTAAACTAAGTACACACTTTATAAGCAACGCCTTGTTCCTCTTCATTGCTACCCTGGGAGGTAAGGTCTCTTAAGTTTCTTAACGTGCACAGTCGTTAAAGAAAATGAGGCTCAGAGAGGCTAAGAAACATGTCCAGGTCAAAACAGCTAGTTGAAGGCAAGCTGGATAGGAATGCAGGCCTGGCTGACCCCAAAGCATGCAGGCTGAACCACCAACCAGAACTCAAGACACTTGGCGTATCGGCCAAAAACACTTGGCTCTTTCCACTCCATACACAGACGCATCTGGAGCCAAAAGGGGTTTTCAATGAGGCATCATCTGAGAAAAAAAGTAGTCACTTGGCCCGTCCAGCCCCAGTGGGCAGGGAATGAGGGTCCCTGCCACCAGAGACACAGCCCCTGGAAAGCACACCACAAGGACAAAACACAGGAGTTGAGCTGAAAACGAGTTCGAGCAGGCCCCGGCCTCCTGGGACTGCTCAGCACCTCTCTCCTCTCCGTGCCATGACAGCTTCCCGCAGTTGTCCCCACCCCTTGCAGCTCCGACACCACGTTCTTTTTATTTGACCTAAGTAACTTTTTCCTTCATTTCTAGAAAACTCTAAGGGGCGAGGAGGAAATGAAGACACCGGGTCCAAGAGGTGTCTTCTGCTGACTGCGGGTTCAGAGGACAGCCCGTGTTCCCCAAGGAAGCCAAGACCCAAGTCAAGTCTCAGCCTCTCAGCAGCTGACAAGGGGTCACCCTAGAAAACCTCCAACCACAACTCTGGGGTGTCTCAGACGCAAACAAAACCCTCTTCAGCCTGGAGTGTTTCCCCTCCAGGAGCCTGGGCGTTCCGCTTGCTCTCAGCCTTTCCACAGGACTAAACAGGAACTTAGCTACAATTTCTACCAGGCCTGGTCTCTGGGGACCCCAATATTTCCTCACTCTGACCTCCGGGCCAGAATGCAGCAAACAGACAGACTACACAGAGGGCTGCTCGAACCTGTCCAAAAGGACCTCTATATGGAAGTCACACCTGTGACCAACGGTGGCCTTGGGCATGGCTTTCCTATTTTTTTATTTTTATTTTTTTTTTAATTTAGAGAGGCGAAGAGGGAGAGAAACGTCAATTCATTGTTCCACTTATTCATGAATTCATTGGTTGAATCTCATATGCTCCCTGACCAGGGATCGAACACGCAACCTTGGTGTACCGGGATGACACTAACCAACCGGGCAACCCGGCCAGGGTCGGGCACGGCTTTTCTAGACCTCCATTGCTATTACGAAAAACTTCGAACTGATAGAAAAGTCAAGAGAAGAGTGTGACGATCCCACACACCCACACCTGGCCCCAACAATCATCGACTCCTAACCAACCACTTTATTTCTCCACCAACCAACCCCTTACTTGGAACCAAATCTGACCCCTAGGCTGATGTTAATCACCGCCGACGAAACCCGTTCTATAGACGAAGGCCTCTGAATTTGCGCCTTTCTTCCTGCCTCCCTCCAACTCTACGGTGGTGCTTCGTTCGGTCGCGGAAGTTACCTCCCCAGGAGCAGTCCTCGGGAATGATTTTGAGCTTCGCTCTGATGGGGCCATTCATGAGCTGACTCAGGTCGTCCCGGTTCAGGTGTCTCACGTGGCGCTGGTAGAGACGAACTGAAACAAACTGGTACACAGTGAGTCAAAGGAGGGCAGGTGACACCATGGGGACGTCTTTCCCAAGCTGCCAGGGAGGTGGCGAGTGAGAGGGAGGCTTTCAGCTGCAAAACGAAAAGCGTCACCCCCATTCACCCCAGATGGAGGAAGAAAGCCAGGACCACCGAGACAGTGGAGAGGATTTATTAGTGATGACTGCTGCACTTTTAAAGTACTTTGGGGCCATGGAGACTGTCTAGCACGGCCAAAAGGAATCAGCTGAAAAGTGGGCTCTGGAGACCTCCTGCAGCCTTTACACGCCTCTTACAGAGGGGAGATGCCAGCACCTGGCACCCACAGCGAAGCTGGAGCAGCCGAAAGACAGCTCGATCCAGCCTACAGGAGGGCTGATGTCGTGGTTCAGAGCGCAGAAGCTGGTCTGCAAACTTCAAAGCCAGATGTTCAAAAGACTACCTACTGCACAATGCCACTTCTGTGAGAGGCCCTGGAAAGGCAAGTCTGGACGAACAAAAGCAGAGATTGCCTGGGGCTGAATCAACTGTGGACAGCCACGAGATCTTTCTGGGAAACGTGCGAGAACTGGATTGCAGGGATGGTTGCACAAGTCTGTGAATGTACTAAAAACCACTGAAGAGACACTTGAAATGGGTGGATTCTACGGTGCGTAAATTACACATCAATAAAACTTTCCAGTCCGGTGACAGACGGTTACTAGACTTGCTGTGGTAAGCACTTTCTAAGGTGCACAAATGTTGAGTCACTGCTGAACGCCTCTGTAATATTGTATGTCAAGTATAATCTAAAATAAATAAATAAAATAAGGCTTTTATGAGGAAACTGGTTTCCTCTTGCACAGAAGATGAGACAGCAACGTCAAGGTTCACTCACCTAGGTGGCTCTGGGTGAATTCTAGGCTTGACTTCATTGCAGACGTGGGAGCACTTTTGGTTAAGATGTTATAGAAGTTCACCCCATCTGTGTTCTGAAATAGAAGTTCATGTGGCTGTTTGTTGTCTTTACTTCTCCATTATCAATGTTGCAAAACCAGAAAAGCACCTGGCCATCCATCTTATTCAAGGACAGCTTTGTCTTTGCAAAATTGCTCGGACTGGAAAGAAATGCATCTCGGCAGGCTCAGCCAGCCCAGCCTCCTGGGGGTAGCGGGCAGCTCATGAGTGGGGTTCGGACGCTGCAGGAGAAAGTCACGGGTCCGTGCGTTCATTTACAGGGAGGAGAGCTGCAGAGGGTCCCGCACACTCGAGTCTGCAGCCAGTGCATTCTTCCCTCTGGCTCACTGGGGTCTGGAGGCTGCTTGCCAGGGACCCAAACACTCACCTCTGCAAGCCATCTTGTTTCTCACAGCACCCATGCATTCAAAGGACAAGAAAGTCTTGCAGGCCTGGGTGCCTTTCTGACCCTGTCACTGCTCATATAGGTCAGATTATCATTTAGTGTGATCTCTGGGGAGTCTCAGGGTAGACCCCAGTCCTGGCAAAACCAACCAGGGGCCCTACACCCACGGGCAAAACCCCCTGGGCTGCCCCAGAACGTGTACCCTTTTACCTGTTCGACGACAATTTCTGCTTGTCCCCACAGCTGGGTGGCTTCTTTGTAGAGCTCCTTATTTACGGCATCCAGGACCTGCTCTGCAACCTGAGACACTTCTGCCAGACCTTGGTCATCCAGAAGAGACTGCAATGCAAATGGAGAACACGCATCTGGCTTTGCTACAGTTAGGGATGGGAGCAGGATGAGTGGGAAGAAGAAAGGGGAGTTCACAGACGGAAGTGTCTGTCACCAGTCACTTACTTACTATGAAAGAGATACAGCAAAATGCTAACTTAGTCTAGATGATGGTACATAAGTATTCACAGTGATCTTTCAACTTTGCTGCACAGTTGAATATTTTTACAATAAAAAGCTGGAGGGATTTAAAAAACTGTGTTTCTTGTACCTGGAGAAATGGGAAACTGTGCTGGTGTTTCTTTAAATTTGTCCCCAAGGCCAGCTATTGCTTAGGGTCTCCCATTGGATGTGGACTGAAAGTCCCCAAGGGGCAGTGTCACCCACACAGGTGTCCTCCGCTAGCTTGGTCCTTCCTGAGGACAGAGCCAGAGGAGGGCTGCTGGACTGAGACTGCAGAGGGTGCTGAGGCGAGGCCTCACCTACTTACCATGCTGTACAGGTAAGGTCCCCAAGAGAGCACCGAATCTAAAGGAAACCACACAGGCACAAAGTCAGTCCCTTGTGGGGGACTTCCAAAGGAAAACCTAAGCGGTCTCTCTCCAAAGCAGAAAGAGCCAGAAGCAAGAAACCCTGCAGCTTTACACTGAAAGGTTCTGTCATGCCCCAGGGCCCATGCAGCCGAGGAGCTGATGTCTCCCTGGCTGGAAGGTGGGGCGAGGGTGTGGGTGCCCGTACTGACTCAGGGCTAATGGCACAGGAACCTGGCCCAGTGGGTGAGTCACGGCCAGGGATGGCATCCCCACAGACAGGCTGTGCTTATGCAGCAGGGGCTCGTACCTGCAGACCGAGAGGCTTTTTGACAGCTGACAATACTTCCCCCGCCCTCACGCTTCTGCTCTACTTCCTGCCTGCTCCTCCAATCTGGGGACACTAGCTTCTGCCAAGTTGCTAATTAAGGAAGAAGACTAATGATTTCATAATTTGAGTGTCTGCGGTTACACTACCAATCAGTTCATTTCCATTCCACAAATATACTGAGAATTTACAAAGGGTCTGAAGCTGGTAAGGAACTTGATAAGATAGAAATGTGAGTAAGACAATGCCTGCCCTCAAAGACAGCAGTGGGGCTGGCTGTAGACAAGTTCACTACCACCGTGATGCTAGGTTAGAGATGTGCCAGCCAACACAGTACCGAGGATCCCAAGTTGTGAGATACATTTAAATATGCCCCTCCTTTGCTTGAAAGCCTTCCATGGTAACCTAAAGCCACATCTCTTAAAGTATCTACGTTTCAAATAACCTCAGTTCTGCAGAATTTTAATCTACGTATTAAAAGAAAAAAATTCTTCCATGAAATATCTTTCGGGTTATGCAAAAGGGAACACATTCCTTTACTGCAGGCCTTCTCAGAGCCTTTGGTGTGCCAACGAAGGAGGCAGAGCCCGTGGTTAACACTTCCAGAACTCAGGTGACCACAGAGCCCTTTGCATAGCAACGCACTGGACTGGCATTCTTAAGTGCTCCCTGAGACATGCAGGCGCACCTGGCTGCACCCACCTACCCACTGCCCTCTCCAGCCGACCTTTAGGCCAGAGTCTTAGTTTCTGGAAACACAAAACTGTCTGAAAGTCTCCACTACGACCCACTCTCTGCTTGCTCTAGACCAGGAATTAATGAACTTTTTCTCTAAAGGGGCAGAGAGCCAATATTCTTGGCTTTGCAGGTCTCTGTCACAACTACTCAACATTGTTGTGGCAGCCTCCAAACAGTATGTGAACCAATGGGCATGACGGTCCTCATAGAAAACTTATTTACCAAAGCAGGGGCAAGGCCGACATGACTTGCAGGTCACAGTTTGTTGACCTCTGATGTAGGCCTGAGATGTCCAATTGAATTTTCTACAATGACGGAAATGTTCTATGTCCACGTGGTCCAACAACAGTCAATAGTCACGTGTGACTACTAGGCACTTGAAATGTGGATAGAGCAACTGAAAGACTGAAAATTTTATTGTGCCCTGGCTGGTGTGGCTCAATGGATTAAGTGCTGGCCTATGAATCAAAAGGTCACCGGTTCGATTCCCAGTCAGAGCACATGCCTGGGTTGTGGGCCCGGTCCCCAGTTGGGGGGCATGCGAGAGGTAACCGGCTGATAGATACATCGATGTTTCTCTTCCTCTTTCTCTCCCTACCTTTCCCTCTCTCTAAAAATAAATAAAATCTTTTAAAAAATGTTACATGAGTAACTGAAAATCTTATAAAATCAAATGGGCTTTATCAAAATTTAAAACAAAGTTTATTATATTTTAATAAATTGAAATAGCCACAAATAGTTCTATGGTTACCATGTTGATCTGTGCAGATCTTCTGGAGGACATGGAAACATGTGTTTACATCTTTCCTATCACCTAACTACCTAGCAAGCAATTAGTAATTGTTCATAAAATTAATAGTGCTTCCCCCCCAAAAAAGGAGTACTTCTGGGACGCAGAGGTGATACAAAGTGGATCTAAAAGGAGGGAGTAAGATCTAGACAAAAAAATTCATAAGGGGAGGCGGGTCATGACAAGGTGGAAGAGATTTTGGACAAGACGAACAGCACCTATGAAGCCGTGAGGTTACACTTCCTGGTCTTCTGCAGGCCGGGCAGCGCAGTGGTTACATGTATGAATTCCAGCGGCTGTTGCCTGGATTTGAGTCCTGGCTTTAGCTGTGTGACTCCAGAAAAACTGCTTAACCCCTCAGAGTTTCACCATCTCCCAAATCGGGATAATAGTAGCACCTATCCCATGGAGGTGTTGTAAGGATTAAACGAAGTTAGCACATGCAAAGTGCTTCGTGTAGTTTTGAAACTGTGATGAGATCCCAAGAGGAAGCGTGGGGGCCAGCACTGTAATTTTGAGTGAGGCATCTGTCAAGAAACCTGCCGGACCCTCCTGCCTCCGACCAAAGCACCCGCAGCTTCCTGTGTCCTAGGAGGTCCATCCAGGAAGGACAAACAGGAGGCAGCCCTTTTTTCAATGATGACTCAGAGTCTTGGTTATGCCATTATTCTCTGAGATGCCAAGAATGAGGGCAAGAAATAACCATGCCCAGTAGCACCAGCATATCCTGAATCCATTGGGGACATGGCTCTGTAAACACATATACTCCCAGGTCACAACCGCCCCAATCAAGAGTCAGAGCACAGACATCCTAGAAAGTTCCCTCATGTCCTATTCCAGCTTATCTCCCCCCCTCCCCTTCAAGCAACTCTCTTCTGATTTCTAACTTTACAGTTTGTTTTGCCTGTGAAAAGTCAGCTTTTGTTAGTTAAGAACAGTAGTTTTCAACCAGGGGTAGTGTTGACCCCCAGGGGATATTCGGCAATGCCTGGAAATATTTTGGGTTGTCATACTGGAGTGGAAACACTGGCATCTAAGGGCAGAGATGCTGCTACCACCCCACAAGGCACGGCACAGCCCCCGCAACAAAGAATGAGGCGACTCGAGATGTCGGCGGGGCTGAGATTTTGCATCCTGAGTCAGAGTTAACCACTAAGATGGCTACTGTAAGTGTCTCAGGTCACGCCCCGGATGTCTGCACCATAAACAACTTTTATCTGCACTCCAACAAGGATGCTGATGCTCCGGTTATGAAACTGTGAACCTGAGTGGCAGGACCTGAGGGCGACCTTGTCTCATCATTGACATGAGCAACAGATGGGAATTTCGCCCCAAATGCTCATGCTAACACCCAGTGGGGGAAGGGGACAAGGTGACAAACAGGCTTGGGTTTGAATCCTGGCCAGGTCATTCATTCTGCATGTCAGAGGCGACTTCCACCACCTCTCAGAGCCTTTAGAGTGTCTTGTACTGTAAAATTTGATTCTTTTGTCCTGAGAATCCAAGGAAGAGAATTTGATTCAGTCCCCAGGAGCCCATGGTAGGTGCAGTGTAAATGAGTTCTCGTCCCCAAATTTCTTGGATGGCCCTGGGCACACACATTCAGTGTTAATGTCTCCAAGGACCCAGAAAACTCTGCTGCCTTGTTCTCTGATCTGGACACCACAGCCCAAAGTCCCAGGGAAGGTCGGGGAAAGGAAGGGAAAAAAAGTCTAAAATTTGGTACTCACCAACAGGGGAGATCCAGGAGTCACCCAAAGCAACCCCAGAAAAGTTGCACTTGATGGTCCCTTCCTGAACGGCCTGAAAGAGGAGGAGCCGAGAAACATCCTTGCCAAGGGGACTCAGAGGCCTCCATCTCTTCCTCAACAGGAGGGAGCCCGGTCTTTAAACCGCTTTCACGAGTGCCGCAAACTTCTGCCCACCCCCCCCAAGACTCCGCCGGTCTCCGAAGACCTCAGACTCCCACTGGAGAACAAGAGTAACTCTCTTCTCTGACACCATTTACAAGGTGGGTGGGAACTGCTGAGTTTCCCTCTACTCTTTTCACAAGGGTGTTGGCAGGGTGTGTGTGGGCCCTTGGGCTTCAGAGAGGGGCACCGCCACTCCGCTGCCTGAGGTCTGGTGTCCCACAAGGTGTTCAGGGGGCTCCCTGGGGCCCTCCTCACTGGGCACGCTGCAGTCGCTAAGGGGCTGGGCAGCCCCTCGGGAGGTCCTCGAGGGTGGGACAATGTCTTCAGCCTAGGACCTCATGCTCTTCTGCCCCCTTTTTTCATTAACAGTAATGCAGTAGCAGAAAATTGGAAACAATCTGAATGTCATAGGATAGGCTACATGAATTATGGCCATTTCCATGGTATATGATGCAACTTAAAAAAAATGAGGAAGCTCTTTATGAACTGATATAAAAAGATCTCCAAGGTATATTGTTAAATTGAAGAGACATATAGAATAGTGTGTACCATATACTATCATTTGTATAAAACTGGGAAAATAGAAAATATGTGAATTGGCTTTTACAGGCATGACACACCTCTGGGAAGATACAGAAGAAACTAATAATGGGTCACCTCAGGGGAGGGGGACAGTGGAGAGAGAAAGCATTATTATAGTATGCCTTTCATATTTTTGGAATTTTGAATTATGTGACTGTACAAGCTATTCAGGGACCTAAAATAAGAAAATGCCCTGGCTGGTATGGCTCAGTGGATTCAGCCCTGGCCTATGAACCGAAAGGTCACTGGTTCGATTCCCAGTCAGGGCACATGCCTGGGGTGCGGGCCAGGTCCCCAGTTGGGGACATGTGAGAGGCAACCCGACTGAGGTCGATGTTTCTCTCCCTCTCATTCTTCCCCCTTTCTCCTTCTAAAAATAAAGAAATAAAATCTTTAAAAATAAAAAAAAATAAGTAACACCATGAAGATGTTCCCTGACAAATCCATAAAATGGGGGATTTAAGCAAGTTTAGTAGTCGGTTCTCCACCAAGTCAGGATCACAGATGTGGGCGAAAACACATTTCAGGGACATCACAGCCAGGGCTACAAACAAACTGGCCACAGAGGGCATGTTGGGACCACCGAAGAAGCCTGAATACTTGAGATGAAAACTGTATAAGATGGAAAGATGAGGACTAGTGATTGAAGAAAGCAGGCTGCAGACATTATGTATAATACGCTTTGCATCGGCTAAAACACGATGATTCATGAAAGTGCAGAAAAAGACTTCAAGGCTATAGACACTAAGGTGGTAACAGTGGAGAACTCCATGTGGGAAGAAGGAGAAATTTAACTGCTATGTTTTCTAATTTTCTGTGGCACACATATACTGCTTTTGATTAAAGGTTCATTTTTAAAAATAAAGAATTAAAAGAAAAACTTATACAAGCTCACTGTAAAAAGAAAATTTAAATGCAGGGCCTTGGCTGGGCAGCTCAGTTGGTTAGAGCATCATCCAGATACACCAAGGTTGTAGGTTCGATCCCTGGTCAGAGCACATGCAAGAATTAACCAATGAATGCATAAACAAGTGGAACAACAAATGGATGTTTCTCTTTCTCCCTCCTCTCTGTCTCTCTAAAATCAATAAATAAAATTTAAAAAAAAATTTAAACACAGAAAGACACCTCGGCCCCACGTCCACCCTCCCATTTGCTAGTGAACCAGAGTGAACACGTTATGTATCCTTTTAACCACCCCGCTGCTTGCTTTCCCAGGCACATAAATGCAGCATATATGCGCGCACACACACACGCATACAAACAAAGCTACCCTTTCCTTTTTTCCTTCAGGGCTATCAGTCTTTGTGACGGCTGCAAAGTGTTCCGTCCTGGAAAGATACACCTGTTTTGTTTAAGCGATCCTCCAGGAACAGCCGTGTGCGTGTTTCAGGTTTTGGCCTCACAAGCAGTGCTGTCCAAACCTGCTCTGACACACACACGTGTCAGTGTTTCCACAGAACAGATTCCTGGAGGTGAAAGGACTGGGTCAAAGGCCGCATACATTTTAAAAGTTAACAGCCTCTGCCAAACTGCCTTTTTAAAATGATTTACCAATTTTCCTATTCACTGAACAGGCATGAGAGCACTTACCAAAACTGGGTGTTACCAATCTTTTAAATATTTTCAAGTCTCACAGGTTTGGCTTACTAAAACATTTTGAGCATTTTTTCATATGTCCACAAGCTATCTGCATTTCTTCTATAAATTGCTTGTCTGTATTTCTCGTCAATTTTCTAGAAAGTTATTGTCCTTTTTAAGTGGATTTACTGATTCAAATACTTTTTCTCTTAAAATTACTTAGAGAACTCTGAAAAGGTTTAAACTTGTGTGTCATCCAAAAATGTCAAACTTATCCTTTTTGGCTTTTGGGCACTTTGTCTCAGGAAGGAAAGGTTTCCTACCCAAGACTGTAAAACTTTTCTCCTATAGTTTCAAGTTCTTTTACAGTTTAGATGTTAATCTACCTAGAATTGATGTTCTATGCAAGGCAAGAATTCAACTTCACTATTTTCCAAAGTGACAGCCATTTAGTGAATGTTCTGTCTGTTCCCCAATGATGTGAAATGCCACCTCATCTATACATGGAATTACGACACATACGTATTCTGTGAGTACACAGATACATATACACACATGAACATAAGTGTACATTTAATCTGTCCCTAGATTCTTCACCTGTTGCATCCCACCTGCTTGTCTGTTGCTGAGCCGGCACCACACAGCTTGCGCACTGAGGCTTCAGCTTGTCTGGTGTCTGCTGGGGCGGCCTTCACTGTTCTCCCTGAAACTTTCCCTGGCTGTTATCACAGACTTGCTGTGTGAGTGACGTCCCACTCAAAGTCCACTCAGTACCACGTGAGCACCAACAGTAACACAATCAGCTTCCGTCTGGAACCAGAACGACAGTCATCTTCCTCCTTACCTTGTGAAGTTCCAGAGCAATGCCAGCGGCCATTTTCCCTCCGTAGGACTCTGAGAAAATGTAGAACGGAATCGTCTAGCAAGACAAGAAATTTACAGAGAACTAAGCATCCTGCACACCTTTTCATTCACACAAACTCATTTCTAATTTCTACTGCACGTCACGGCCAGACAAATCTGCTTCTCATTGTCTTTCTCTCTCCCCATCTCTGAGTATTCCGTCTGATCAGAATCTGTCTCCAGGGTCACTCCTTCAAGCCGAAGACCCTCTTCAGTGATGACTCCAACAAACCCCACCACCCAGTCTGGGGCATAAAAAGGCGATCGGCTGGACCCTGCGTTCTTGGGGAAGTTTGTTCCAGTGGATGCCGTTTTACTACTGTTAACCTCTTTGCTGGTTCCGAGGCTCTGCTTACCTGGAACTCCGGGCGGCAGCTGAAGAAGGACTCCAGGAGAACCATCATGTCTGAAGCCACCGTGGCAAGGTCTCTGGCGTACATGCCGTCTTTCTTCACATAACTGAACCCAGTGCCCACGGGGTTGTCCACGAACAGGAGACTGGCAGACTGGAGCTACATGCCACAGAGGGAAGTCAAACGTCACAGTCAGGCAGTCGGTCACCAACTACCTTTTCATCATCTTGTATCAGTGCAACAAAACCACACGTGCGCGGATGTCGGTGTGCTTACGGTTCCGTTGTTAAAAGGGACTTGAGAAAACAAGGGGCAGGGACACAGACTACTTTGGCCAGGA
Source organism: Tonatia bakeri (assembly GCA_004024845.1). Taxonomy (NCBI): domain Eukaryota; kingdom Metazoa; phylum Chordata; class Mammalia; order Chiroptera; family Phyllostomidae; genus Tonatia; species Tonatia bakeri. Next base: position 17,432 of record PVIA01005753.1, read on the forward strand.
AAAGGAAAGGCAAGAAGGAAAGATGAACATATTCCTGGGGATCAGAGCATCTCAGCTGTCACTTTCCACATGGCACGAACGTCCTAAATGTAATATATTAGTGCAGGTGGAGCCGTGCAGTGAGTCTGAGCAACAGGGGACAGGACAGCCAAGGTCTGATTACTACAACACATCAGTTTTCTTCAAGATAAATCCAGTTTCCACACTGGCCTGCCTTCCCTGTGGACTACGAGAACAGAACTTACTCTAATACCTTCTCCAAAGAGGCTCAGAGTTACAGAATTTTCTATCTGGAAGGATCCTTAGTGAAGACACAGTCCAGCCATGTCCTCTACTGATGAGGAATGAAAGCCGAAAATGGGCCCAGGACTTGTCCGAGGTCACAAACTGGGACAGGCAGTGGCAGCATTAGGACCAAGACCCAGGTCTCCTCACTCCTCATTCAGGCTCTCTGCCCCAGTCATGTCACCCTCTTAGTTCTGGAAGGCTTGGGGACAAGCCAGTGAGGCACCCTGCTACTGCAAGTGGAAGCAATATGTCAGCTGGAAGGGAGTGTAGGAAGTTCCAGGCAGAGGGAACAGCATGTGCAAAGATCCTAAGGTAAGAGTAAATAAAAGGAAGACCAGTGTGGAGACAAACAAGAGGATCAAAGGACTCCAGGGTCATTCAGAAGAGGTGATCCTGCAGTGAGTCTCAAAGAACAGCAGGTGTGAGTGTGGGGAGCTAGGCTGTGAACGGGTGGCACAGGAATGGCGTCCAGGCCAAGGAAGCGGCCCGTGCAGAGGCCTGAAGGTACAGTGTGTGTGGACAGATATTGGGAGAGGTGGCTGGAAGTAAGCAGAAGCTAGCCCACGCCCAGGAATCTGGACCTGGTCTTTGGAGTAACTGAAAGATAGTAAACTGAGAAATTATTTGCACGGAGAGTTTCACTGAAGAACATGTGGAAAATAGGCAGGGGGTGGGGGAGCACCACTAGCAGGAATGGATGGAGAATACAACAACATCTGGGCAATAAACACAGTGCTACCACACGACCCAACAATTCCACTATTAGGTATATACCCCGAAACTGAGTACAGCAGCTCGCACGCATGTCTGAGCTCCAGAGCTCCCTGCACTGATATTCATAATAACCAAACGGGAAACAGTCCAAGCGTCCATCAACAGGCGGATGGATACACAGAATGTGGTCCTTCCCCGGAAGGAAATTTCACTCCGTCTTAAAAAGGAAGGTACCTGGCTGAACCTTGTAAATACTATGCTAAGTGAAAGAAACCAGACTCCAAAGGCCGCCTGTTGTGGGATTCCATTCTTATAAAATGTCTGAAACAGGTAAATCTATGGAGACAGAGGGTAGATTGGTGGTTGCCTGAGAAGGGACTGGAGGGGTATGAGGGTTTTTTTTTGGGGGGGGGGTTGGAGGCAAAGAAAATGTTCTGAGATGGATTGTGATAATGGCAATAAAACCCTGAATATACTAAAAGTCATCAAACTGTACACTTTAAATGGGGACTTATGTAGTACGTGAATCATATATTTTGAAGAATTCATTCTCAGGTGAAAGTGAGCAGGAGGACAGTGGGCCCCAGCAGAGGTTGGATGTGGGAGGTTGTAGGGGAAGGAGGGTAAGAGAGACAGGAAGCGGGAGTGGGGTGCTGACCGAGAGGGTTCGGGGAGGAGGTGCAGCCGGGGGTGAAAAGATGGAGTGGAGACAGAGACCAGAGAGACCTCAAAAGGGCAGAGAATAAGGGGCTTGAAGTCTTGGAGAAGTCAAGAGGCAGGAATGGAGGGGAGAACAGAGGGGAAAGGATGGGGACACCGTGGTCAGAGGGTGGGAAGCAGAGTCAGATCGAAGACACAGCCAACATGTGGGTGATGACAAGGTCCCGGGTGTCTGCTAGAGGAGGGTTCTATGGGCAAGTGGAGAAAAAGGTCACTAGAGGCAGGAGAGGAAGGGGGACGGGCCTGGAGGGGCTGAGCCTCAGACAGCAGCTTCAGCGGGGGCCACCCTCACCGTACCCAGGTAGTTTTTCGTGGTTTGAGAGCACTGTCAAGGGGCCCGATTTCCTCAAAGTTTCCAAATCCAGTGCTGGATCCACCCGGACCGCCCTGTGGAAGAGGGAAGAAAAAAAAGTTAATCCTGAGAACATACATGTAAGTTAAATCTTAGTCATCACCATGACGACCACATTCGCTATGAAGGATTCAGGACTTGGTGATGGCTGCGTCAGCCCTGCACAAAGACACAACCGGCCTGGCCAACCAGGGGCTTCTGCGCTCACGGAGACCCTTGCTAACGGCTGAGGTCTTTCTAAAAGCGACAGGCCTGGGCCAAGAGCCCCCAGAGGGAACGTTCCTACCTCTGATTCCCCAAACTTGAATCCTGGCCTGCTATGGAACTTCAGTCCATCTCATCCAGCTCTTCCCTTGAGGACAAGCAATAGGGCCCAGGGATGGGGCGTGACGATTAGGGGCTCTACCAGGACTGGACCTGGGGACCTGTGACTGTCTACCCTGGAATAAAAGAGTACTCCCATTCCCACACCCTGCTTTTGCCATGCCACCGTGCCCCCGGGAGATGCCCACCCCACCCGCAGCCAAGGGCAACAAGAAGCTCACTGCAGGATACTTCTCTCCCACTGAAGGACGTCCTACTACAAAATCTGTGTCTAGAATTTTGGGATGGGGTGCTGTCAAGGCCAGGGGCAATCCAGTGACTCTGAAATATGGTAAGTGTGTCGTCCGCCATGCTGAGGTGGCTTGAAAGTGCAGCTAAAACAGCTCATTGCTACAATCAGATGAAGTGACCTGGATTCCCAAAGACCTGCCCGGGGAAGTCAGAGTGCATTTCCTCAGTGGGCTGCTAAAATACCACAGGTCTCCTTTTAATCTAAATTAGTAATTATTTCTTCCTTAATCATAATCTTTTGTTTCTTCTTTGGGCCTCTGAGGAAATGAAGAGCTGGTTGGTTAGTTAGTTAGTTAGTTAGTCAGCCAGCTAATAACCCTCCAATAGCATCTCAGCTCCCAAGGTTAACCTAACCGAAGGTCACACACCAGACTTATGAGCCACGCAGAGAAATCAGGTACCTTACTGAAGGGGGACCACCGCCACTCAGCTCTGGGACAGAGCATGCAGGCCCCATGTAGCTACACATCCTGATTTTGGGGAATGTTGGCAAGTTACTCAAATAAAACAATGACCCGCTCTGCAATCAACCACAAGAAAGGTCTGCAACTTCTACACATGGGTTTTCAACTTATTTTCTTGAAAACCCAGGAAGTGCCGGAAGACAGCCTATGACCAAGGGAAGGCTGAATGGGTGGAACTCGGCAGGAACGCCATCTGGCCCTCGGCACTTCTGCTTTTGCTCCTATGTAAGCTTTCACTTGCGGGTGAAAACATTCTGCTAGTTAATGAAAAGTTAAAGCAAAATCCCCTAGATGAGAACGCCAAAGCCCAGAAAAGGGAAATGTCTTGTTGTTATAGCTCTCAGGGGCAGGAAGGGCTCGAGTACCCAGGACCCCAGGTTGACAGGCCTCGGTCTGTCCACTGCAGGGCTCTCCCTGACAACCTGCCGCCTGGGGTGAACAGAGGTTCCCGGGGCTACACGTACGGATTCTTCTTTTGTGGCATTTTCAGATCTGCACCCTTGGCGGAGCCTCAGCCCCAGCTCTGATAATCCTAAGAGAGAAAGTTCCCTTCTGGCAAACCGCTCATCTTCACTCCATCCTGGCAGACGGGCCGCATGGACCCAAGGTATTGGGAGGCTGCTGATGATTACTGACATTTTCACAGGAAGTGACATTTGCATCCCATGCAAATGAGGACCTGGGCGCCCTATTTATTGGTGAGCAACCTGGAGCCCTAGCAGGGCCAGGCCTACACTTTCCAGAGGCTGAAGCAAGACCATGCTCCTCAACCCCTCCCTAGAGATTGGTCTTCCAGGTGGGCGTGGACCACCTCTGCGCAGATATTTTAGGAATGCAAGGAAGAATCTTCTGCTTGCCCCCAAATACCTTGTAACCAGTCCCATGCCTTCTTTCTACCGTCAGAGCTCAGGATCACAAACACATGAACAGAGGAGAAGGCCCCACATCTAATACTAAAATACAAGAGGCTGAGTCCTTTCAAAAGATCAGTTTTCTGGGGGGCGAGAAGTTAGGGCCTGGGAAAGGACTGGGAAAAGAGGAAGAGGAGGGGCCGGCCAGTCAGGGTACCTCGGTCTTTGCTATGGAACCATTCAAAGCACTTCTCATTGGTATATAGTCAAACTTGTCTTCAGGAACTTCTGGTAAAGGTTCCTACCACTGACTGGGCTCATTATGCAAATAAACAAACTGGTAAAAAGGCTAGAACCTTTCATTCTCTGATTTGCCCTTAGTATACCATTGCCTTTGCCTGCCTCAGCAGGATGACAGACCCCCACACCTAGAAGATGCCCCACTGGCTGCTGGATCAGATCAGTCCTTCACCACTCGCTGAGCTGTGAGCTCTTAGGAGTAAGTAATGTGTTAAGCAGGGGAATCTCAGCCTCAAACCTGGCAAAGAAGCGAAGCCACTTTTACCTGAAGCCACATGACCAGGGGCAGTTCTGAGAAGTTCTTGCAGGGGTTGGTGGCATAATAGAGCCACCAGAACATGTGGGCATCCTTCCGGACAGTCACATAATCCCACACTTCTTTGCCCTCGTCTGCAGGCAGGTCGAAAATGGCTCCTGAAACAGAAGCACAGGTTTGATTTTCTTGAGGGATGTCTAAAGTCTGGATAAATTCCAAGTCTAATACAGGTGGCCATTCCAGGCTACAGATGATTTGGTTTATATTTTAGCCAATTGACTCATTCCATTATATTGTGAAAACAAGGAAAAACCTCAGTTACGAAAACAAACCAACCACACTTAATAGGAGAATGGAGTCTTCTACTTTTCCCTCTGTACTCTCTGCGATTTTTGGATTTTAACAATAAGCATAAAACACTTTTGTAATTGTTTTTTTTTTTAAAAGAAATTTAGCCCTGGCTGGTGTGGCTCAGTGGATTGAGCACCAGCCTGTGAACCAAAGGGTCACTGGTTTGATTTCCAGTCAGGGCACATGCCTGGGTTGCAGGCCAGGTCCCCAGTGAGGGGTGTGAGAGGCAACCACACATTGATGTTTTTGTCCCTCTCTTTCTCCCTCTGTTCCCTCCTCTAAAAATGTTTAAATAAAATGAAAAAATAAAATAAAAAGAGATTTACATTTTTGGGAAAGAGGAAAATCTCAAAATGCAACATGCTGGTTTTTATATCTTATTTAATATATAATTAAAGAGACATCACAAATTAGTGGGCTAAGATGATTCACTATATTATCCTGGGGCAACTGTTAACTTTTTTGAAGGAAAAAAATAAAATTGCAGGTCCTCTCTTAACACAATAAACCAATATAAGTTTGAAGTGAATCAAGTATTTCAATTTTATTTATTTAAAAATTTTAAAAAATATTTCTTGATTTTAGAGAAAGACAGGGAGAGAGGGAGGGTGAGAGAAACATTGATTTGTTGTCCCACTTATTTATACATTCACTGGTTGCTTCTTGTATAAGCCCTGACTAGGGATCGAACCCACAACTCTGGTATACCAGGACGATGCTCTAACCAAGTGAACTACCTGACCAGAGCATGTATCTCAATTATAAATTTCAAACATTAAAAATAATATGAAAATACAGCAGAATGCTTTTTTCTGACCTCTGGATGGGGAAACGATGATAAAGAAATCGTTTATAAACAGAAGAGAGACTATTAAGGAAAATATCAACAGAGTTCAAGACAAAAACTTGTTACATTTCTATATGGCAAAATTCCTGCACATCTAAAATAAAATGAAAAGGCAAACAACAAAGAAAAGTCTGCAACAAATATGAAAATGGGTAATGTTCCTCACTCATGTAGATCAATTTTAAACACAGAAGACCCTAATAGTTAAATGGATAAAGCCCACGAGGAAATAACTTGTGAAGGGGAACATGAATTTCTGATAAGTATGTGAAAGAATGGTTAACATTACTAATATTCGAAGACATGAAATTTAAGGCAATAATGAGGTCACTAAAAAAATCTTCGCTTATTTGATAAACAAAAAAATGATGGCACTTGCTCAGCGTCTACCAGGAGACTGGAAACGGGCCCTCACTACTGTCAGCAGGTGTAACTTTTAAGGAAGGCAATTTGGCAAAAAAATGTATCAAAAGCTGTGTGTTTGCGTCTTTTAATCCTACAACTCCAATTTCCTTAATTAGCTTCTCTAGCACCTGCAAAATATGTATCAGAAAAGAGTATGTTAAATACATTTCCTATGTGACCTTTGCTAACACCTTTCAAGATACAGTATCTTTTTTTTTTTTAACACCACTCTGGGGGGGAAAGGGTTGATATCAAAAGGTGACTTAGGAATTACCCTTGGAGCCTAGAGTTTTCTGCCTTTTACTTCCTCCTTTCTTGAATTTCAAGCCTCTGCAGCAAGTAAAAACACCAAAAACTGGTCTCAAGAAGAGAAGGCAGTAGATGAGGAGGCTATGCTCTTTATGACTGATAAGGCTGCAGAGCAAGAAAACCAAAGGTGGCTTAAGGAGAAAAAGAGAACTGCTAGAATTTAAATGTGGCTTTAAGAGTCTATATGCAAGTAACCCAAGGGTACAGTCTCCTTGAAAACGACAGATGAGGCTCTGGTCCCTTTTGACCTAACCCCTGGCACTCCTCTCTTCCCTGGCCGTGACCACTGTTCAAGTTTCGGGGCAACACACTGGACAACACTTCCCAAATACAAACTGAAGGGCAGATGATCCCCACTTTACAAAAGGGGAAAAACAACTATTAAGCAACCTGCTTAAGATCACAAGGCAAGTTCGTGGCCACTTCGAATTCTCAGTTGATTCAGAACAGGAAACATTTTGCTGGAAAAAGACAACTGAAAGTCAATCTGCAAGTCAGCCTTTAGATACGAATTTGTTTTTGCCAAAAAAGCCTCGGTGCGGGGAGACATTATAGTGCACGTTCTGACCAGGTAGAGGGTAAAAGGCCTTCTCTCAATGAAACGTCCCATTGGTGGAAGGATTTTCAGGGTCTTCGGTGTCAGTTTAAAATATAAAGGCCTCCTAACCCCACTGAGCAGCCAATGACGACAGCAAAACGGAGGTAGGTGGCCTGAAGACCGCGGAAACCTCATTGATCTGCAGTTCCTCCAAATCATACATTTTGTACAACTGCCTCTGCTATGTGTAGAAGGAGCACCCTTCTACCCAAGGAAGAAGGGAGTATCAGACCACCCAGAGCTAAAAAAAAAAAAAAAAGGGTAGAAGAAGCACTTTCACTTAAAAAACAAAAGAACAACAAAAAACCCAGTGAGGTTCAAAAGCACAGGAGAAAAGATATTTCCTTTGCACAGGACAAACGCACTAACAAACTCAGCCCTGGAGAGAGAAGGAGGCATCGGTCACTGATACATACATCTTTCGCCCAAACCTACCTGTACTGAGGCCCAAAAGCAGCAGCAGTAGCACCGACACGAGACAGAACCGCGGCGCCAGCTCCATGACGAACACCGTCCTGCAGCATCAGCAACAGGCTGGAGCCAGTGCTCTACCACGTGACTGCCGTAGGCGGAGCTTGGACTGAACGGGGGCAGGGGCGGGGCCTGGGAGGCGTAGGGTGGGATGGAGGCGGGGCCTGCATGGTGTAGCTGCTGGCAATGTTCGAGGCTGCCCCTGTGGACCTGGTCAACCACGACCCCTGCAACGGCTGGGAGGAGCGAGGGGGTGGTTCTGCCTGCCCCCACGTTGTCCTTCGCCGTTTTGGGGACAAAATAGAGAGGAAGAGACGTTTAATGCATTGACTTAAGTTGAGTGGCAGGACTGAGACGCTACAGAGAAACAACCAGGAGGACAGTCCCTCCTGCCCTGCCCATCTCTCCCTTCCCCAACAAAAGGCCTGGCATTTCAAAAACTGCTGCGTCTGCCCCAAATCCTGGAGCAGCCAGCTGGTCCTTGAAAACTGTGGGATTCCACTTTCGAGATTTTTAAAAAGTATTTTTCTTATAAAGTTACGTATATTATGGACATTTTGGAAATTGGAGGAAAATGTTATATCCTACATACCATCGTTTATATTTGGCATATTTTTCTTTGGTCATCTACTTCATCTTTTTTAATACAAAAATACGAATTTTTGTAGTTCTTTTTCCCCTTGCTAATCTGTCATCAGCATTATCCTGTGTTGTTAACACTATCTTTACAACAGTTACTTTATTTCTTGAGTCAAATAAGATTTTAATATAGTATATTCTGCTCAAATTTAACAGATATTTTCCATTGTTTCTCTGAAATATGCAACATTGCATTTTCTTACATAATATTGTAAGTTTCAGTGTGAAGGCTGCTAACCCATTGGCATTGTTGACCTGGCTTTAGGTGAAGGTACACCTGTTAAACTGCTTAAATTAAATATCAAAACAAAACGATCTGTTCTGGTTGAGAACAATACGAGCCCAAAAAGATATTAGATTCCTGGAGCTTCAGGTTGAAGAAAGGGCTGAGATGCTGTTCATCACATACTTTTTTGTCCAAGTTGCTTCTGTTTGAAGAACTAAGAGAACACTGCATTCCATATTGTGTCCTTTGTGAGAATTTTATAAAGCTTAGGTTTGACATCATAGCATAAGGGTACATCTACAGAGGAGCCAAAACCCATAAGAAGGAGACCACCGCTGCACGAAACATCTGTCCAGTGCCCAAGGTGAGGGCTTCAGAAGGTATCATTTCCTTTCCTGCTGCTCAGTACGCTGCAGCAATCGTTACACTTGTCAAGATTCCAGCAGTAATTAGTCCCAGGATGCCCATCAACAGGATGCTTGCAGACATGGACCTACCATGTTTGCGATGCCTGAGGGTCAAGAGGGCCAGTAATCCAGCTGGGACAGAAGAGAGAGGACACCAGCCCACAGGAACACACGATAGCACATCTCTGGGTGTTAGGTTCGAGTCGCTCAAGAAACTAGACAGATGCAGTGAGCTAAGGAGCAGGGTTTATTAGCGGGGGATGAGAGGAAAAGTGGAGCCAACCTAGGGAGGTTGCTCTTAGAGCAGGGTTTTTAAGTGCATAAACCCCACGAAGGGTAACTGGTTGGGGTGTCAGAGTCTGATTGGCTAGAGCTGGTTGCTGGGTGCTGTTTTCTGCTGACCATTGTTCTTGATACGTCTTGTCAGGCTCAAGTTAAAGCTGCATCCTGTTATGCTGGATAGGCCAACCCCAGACCCCAGTCTCAGCCAGGCATCTGTTCGTCCTGGGTAGGGTCGGCAGGCAGTTTCCCAGGCAGGCATTTTCCCAGGCTACAGTTTCCCACGGTACAGTTTTCCCGCCTGGTGATTTTCAATTTCTCCTAGGCCTACCTAGGTCTGTTACTGGGAAGGAGCAGAAACAAGAAGAGGTGGGGCACAATGTCCCATTGCCCAAGGAGCCTGAGCCTCAGGCTGAGGATCTGCTTCAGGAGCCTGGTTGACCCACTGCTGCTTCAGCGCCCCTGGGGTTCTGCTCTCCTTCACGAGAGTCATTTTAAAGAGGGAACTGGGGCTTTTGGAAGGGGAAGAGAGAAAAAGGATGGCAGAGATGGTGTGTGTGTGTGTGTGTGTGTGTGCATGTGCGTGTGTAAAGGTTAGGTTCATCTTAGGGTGCACAGAATAACTCATCTCACAGAGCCAGGAAATAAGAATATGAAGGAGTTGTATGATGGTCAGGTTATATGAGCAGGGAGCCCCCCAAACTCAGAATTTATCTATAAAAATTATGTACATGTTTAAACTTCAGTTACCTTCAAAGCACTCTCCATTTCCTGCAATATACCTATCGAGGCATTTTTTCCACTGCTCTAAACAGTTTTTGAACTTGCTGGTTTTGACGCCTTTTAGTGCTTCTGCTGTTTTTTTTTTTTCCTACCTCTTCCACATTGGAAAAACATTTCCCTTTGGGGACTTTTTAAATTCAGGGAAACAAAAAAATGTAACTCAAGGTGAGATCAGGTGATTAGGGAGGGTGGAACATGGGGGTCATGACATTTTTGGTGAAAAGCTGCTGAACACTCAACACCGTGTGGACAAGTACGCTTGTAAATCACCCATCACAAAATGGACAAATGAGTTGAAAGAGTCTTAAAAAAAATTTTCACTGAAGCTTCTCACAGCTTCTCAGAACAACACCAGCTGGTGCACTGATACAGATGGGTTCCTAGAACACTCACCTAGCAGGGGAAGCCTGTACTACAAAGGGCCCACCCTCCAGAAGATAATTCCAGGTTCTTTTTTTGTCCCCCCTTGTACTTCTAAATGTTGACTACTGTTTCAAAAGTGCATGATGACCCCTGGACGGGTGACTGAGTTGGTTGGAGCATTGTCCTGTACACCAATAGGTTGTGGGTTTGATTCCTGGTCGGGGCACATAAGGGAGTCAACTTACTGATGTTTCTGTCACATTGATGTTTCTCACGCGCGCTCTCACTCTCTTTCTTCCTCTCTCTCTTTCTCCCTTCCTCTGTCTTTAAAATCAATAATAACAAAAAGTTCATGAAGAAAACCACAAAACAGAAAAACAAAGTCCATGTGACAAGGCCTCTCCCTGTCCTGTTCTCCTCCGTAGTCCTCACCTGCCCTTCGTAAGTGGACAGATGTTTTCATCTGAAGCCTTGGGAAACGGCAGTGTCCTGCGAGTGAAGGGAGATGGTACAGAGATTTCAGCTACAGAAAGAACTAGGTAGCCAGCTTAACACGGGTGGTGCGCAATGCATAAAATACCAGCAAGTGTTTAAAATCTATGCTGTTCCATCTGTTTTCTAAGCCAATCTGATTTCCAGGGTAGAAGTGTTTGACCGTGTAAGCAGAGGCTGAATTAAGGAACACCCGAATGTTCTTGTAACACTAGAATCATCAAACAATGAGTCACTCATGGTGGCTAATGGTGTTGATAAGCGTGGTGTGTGACAACCGGTAAATGCCCTATAAACTGCATTATAATTTAACCTTCGACACTAGAAGGTCCTTCACTAGGGCAGAGTAAATTTTCCTTTTTCATTACAGCTTATAATCACGGGACCTAAACCAAATACACACACACACATACACACACACACACCTGGAAAACAGGTAAAAACTGATCATTCCAACAGCAAAGCTTCTCTTAAAGATTGGAATGATCTTTAAGAAAAATGACTTATTGATGCCTTGAAGTTGGGAGGTGGGAGCTGAGAGTATAGAACATCAGCTAAGGTAGCGAAACTGCTCACCTGTGCTGCACAGGACTATGAGGGCATTTGCTTTGTTCTCAGGAGAGGGGAGAACGTAGATAAATGAAAAGAAGAGGCGCCGTGCAGAGAGAAAGACTGGCGGAAGAGAGTTGAAGCTGAAGAGCCAGTGGAAATTTCTCTGATGAGGGAGTGGCTATTGAATATTAAAAGGTGATGCTTGTGGTTTAATTTGAACTAGCTTGTATTTCTGGGATGTAAACCTGTCTTCTTGGGGGCAGGTCAAAAATCGAATAGGGCTTTAAGGGTGGCAATAGGATTGGAAGAAAGATACTGGGAACTCATCTCAAAACTGTACTTAATTTTTTTTTTTAATTTTATGGGGTTTTTTTCGGGGGAGGGGAAAGGTTTGAGAAACTGCTGGAGAATGGTTGGGGGCCCGTTAAAGGCTCTTCCGGTGAGCGCGGGGTGCAGAGCGTTGGCGCTACGTAGCTGTATTTTCCGTGTGTGTCCCACATCACTCCCCCTCTGTGTGTTTTTCCCCGTGCGCTCACATGTGCTTTTTCACCTTCATGGACGTTCTCACACCTTTCCTCCCCCTGCACCTGGCTGGTTCCTGTGGAACCTGTCAGTTGTCAGGCTCCTTCCCAGGGAAGCCTTTCCCAGCACCGCAGACTTGACTGCGAGGTATCAGCCGCTTACTGGTGCAGCGACCTTGGGGAAGTTACTTAACCTTTCTGAAATGTTTTCATCTCCAAAATGGGAATAAGAATGCTTCATAATTCATATCCTTGTCATGAAAACTAAAGGAATTAATGTGTGGGAGAATCGAATGAAAATTCAAATGATGTAAATTTTGTGATTTAGAGGTTAATAAGAGGGCTTATTTTTATATTTTCATGTGGACAGTGGTAGGTTAACACTGCTAAGGTATTTAAATTCTACTGGATACATTTAAGAGAGTGACTAATTTTTTAACGTTAATATTTACAATACATTGGGAATGATATCTTTTATAACTATTATGAGAAATTTTGTCAACTAATGTATTGGGAGTTTTCTTTTAAAGTTCTTTTGTGAATACAAGCTAGCCTCTTAGAAGACAACTGCGGAGAATTGCTCTATCAGACAGTTTATCCAGAGAGTTGCCTAAGTTCTCACCCTATATAGTGCTCAAAGGGAAAGAAGTGAAGGGATTTTATTCATACGTCCTCTTCCCTAGCCCCGTCTTGAACAGAATTGAATTCAATCAACCCCGCTTCGCCATTCACGAAGCCTGTAGTAGCCGCTGGCGACCAATAGGCGTCACTCATTAAAATACTCCAGTGGGCGGGCCGCCCGATCACGCCTCTCGGGAGCGCGGTGGTGTCTCTCGGCTTCCGTAGAGCACGAGCAAGATGGCAGCCTCCGAAACTGTTAGGCTACGCCTTCAGTTTGATTACCCGCCGCCAGCCACCCCGCACTGCACGGACTTCTGGCTTCTGGCAGACTTGAACAGATGCCGAGTCGTTACGGATCTCATTAGCCTCATCCGCGAGCGCTTCGGCTTCAGTTCTGGGGCTCCCCTCGGCCTTTATTTGGAGGGGGGTCTGTTGCCCCACGGCGAGAGCGCACGTCTGGTACGAGACAACGATTGCCTCAGGTGCGCGCGGAGCGGGCGTGGGGTGTGGCAGGGTGGCGGGGGGCCGGGGATGCGCCTGCGTGCGCCCGGGTTTGGCTCAGGCCCCTGGAGACTGCGAGTGGGTGGGACTCTTAGACTGCACGTTGATTACCCGCAGAGATTCTAATGAGTCAGTTATGAGGTTCAGGAAACTGCATTGTAACGCGCAGGCTTCCCCGGGTGCTTCTGATGTAGGTGGCGAGCGGAGCAAACTTGGAAAAACCTTGATTTTCGTGTGTGGGCAGGGCCCAAGTTTCATTCAGCCCTGATTTAGCGAGCGCTTCTGTAGCCTGGCACTGCGTTGCGTGTGCACCATGCAGACGTGCCCGAGACTCGGCCATCCCCTGACCACGGCTCGCAGGGTCAGGCGCGAGAGATCCACGCAAACACAGCAACAGTCATGTTCTCTTCGTGACGTTGCAGCTTGTCCAGACGTAGTGCCCCTGCGAGATCCCCTGAGACCTCTGACGGGTGTCATTCCGCGTCTCACCTGGGTGTTTTGTGGTTCGCTTAAAAATAGGTCTTTGGGACCTCTGGATTGTGAATTGGGAAACAACGGTTTTAAACATGCCTTTGGAAATTTTAGGAAAGTGATACTGAGATGAGTATCAAGGAGCAATTGTGGTATAAATCGCTCACGTGTGGTTTATTTGTCGCAATAAAATGGGTTATTATCTTGTATTAATTTATTCAGGGCTTTTTAAATCGTCACCTGAGGATATATTTATTGATTTTAGAGGGACAAGAAGGGAGAGAGAGACGTAGAGATAGAGGGGCATCCATGTCAGAGAGAAACATCGGTCAGTTTCCTCCTTTACGCGCCCTCGTGGGGCGGGGGGGCGGGGGAGCGGGGGAGGGCTCGGAGTCTAACGGGCAGCCTAGGTGCGTGCCTGACAGCGAATCCAACCCAAAACCTTTTGGGGCTCTCGAGGACGCTTCGACCAAGTGAGCCACCCAGCCAGGGCTCAGGGCTTCTTTTTGAAGCTCTGGCTGCATTGAAGCAATTCTAGAGTTGCGAACCAGCCTACTTCCTCTTGCTTGTCCTTTGTTGAATATTGTTTCCCCCAGAGCATGTCAGGTTCATGAGATTTCTTCAGAACAACAGGGAATTTAACTTGGGATGATCACTCCATGTTTGTGTGTGTGTGTGTGTGTTTGTGTTTGTGTGTGCCCCAAAATCAGTAACACTAAGATGTGTTAACACTTATCCGTTTCTAATGACAATTTGAAATAGTCCAAATTCTTTTTCCTTTTTATTCACTGTGAAATAGATTTTTCTTTTCTTTGCAATTCAGGGACTATTTAGATAGTAATAGAATTGTGGGACCGAGTCCTCTCTTACTAAGTTTACTTTGATAACTGTCCCTTGCCTAATGAATGAATAACTTGCTCTTAACTAACCACAGTTATACCTCAAATAATGAATCATCTGGGAATTATGCTTTTTATAATGATGTTAACAGTGTCAAAAGCAAACCACAAAAGGTGTGATAAGAAATAAATGTAGCACAATGGCAGGCAGAATTCCTCCTAAATGTTTCAAATGAACAAACATATAGTAAATGCCTCTGTAGCTGGCTTCATTTGTAAATGGGGCAGACCTTAGGAAAAAAGTGAATTTGGAAAAGTTTTTGTTACATTTTTGTGGTTTCATGTCCTCAGTCAGTCTCTGTCTTCCCCTGACACACTCCCTCTTCTTCAGAGCTACAGAAGAGAACATAGTCTATCTCTTTTTTCAAAGGCACAGAAGAGAACATAGTCTGTCTCTTTTTTCAAAGGCACTTAATATTGTTGGAGTAGACTCTGATAACTAGTTCTGTGCTTCCGCATGTTGTCCTCGTGTGTGGCGTGGGCAGCAGGACTGGATAACCGTATTCGGCTCTGCCACTGAGTGTAGGAGTTGGTTCGGGAAGGAGAGATCACTGGGGAACAGGAATGGCGAGGGAAGGGAGAAATGTCTTGAAGGACGGGTGGGAAATGTTGGCTGGCCCGACACCTGTGAGACAAAAACCAGCCTGCGGTGGTGAAGAGAGCAGTCTGACCAGCACCCAGGTTCGGTCTGGGTGGCTGGGGGTGCTGAGAGCAGTCTGTCAGGGAAGATGGAGCTGGCTGTGGGAATCCTGAGGGGCGTTCTCAGACCTGTAACCAGGGGTGTCTGGCTTTTTGGCGTCTCTGGGCCACACAGGAAGCAGGAGCGTGGTCTCGGGCCACATGTTAAATACATTGCGACACATAGTCTGAAAAAAAATCTCATAGTGTCTTAAGTAAATTTCCGATTTTGTGTTGGGCTGCGTTCACATCCATCCGGGGCTGCACGTGGCCCGTGGGCCCTTGGTTAGCCATGTGGCTTAAGCCACGGCCCTTTCCTCACTGCCCATTCTCGGAGGCCCCAGAGTCTGACTCCCTCTCCAACCAGGCTCTGACAGCGAGCTCCTCGTTGATGATCTCAGGAGTACTATAGTTAGTATTGCTGTCCCCATCTTTACAGATAAGACAGGTTGAGGTAATGGCAGTGGCAGAAGGGTTTGAATCCAGACGATCACTGTGGCCTCGACAGGCAGTGATGGGGGGTGTCAGGCAGGGCAGATGGGCACGTCTTTGCTTTTTTATGATAGAATCCTAAAAGTGAATTGCAGATTTAAAGGGAATACCTTGTATTTTTCTTTCTTTCTTTCCTTTTTAAAAGATTTTACTTTTTTATTTTTAGAGAGGGGGAGGAAGGGAGAGAAAGAGGGAGGAAACATGGTGTGTGAGAGAAACACTGGTTGGTTGCCTCTTGCATGCCCCCAACTGGATGCTTGTCCTGCAACCCAGGTTGTGCCCTGACTGGGAATCAAACTGGTGATGATGCCCAACCCTCTGAACCACACCAGTCAGGATGGGAGTACCTTGCATTTTGGTAATACTACCCGGTGTGCCCTGCAAAGAGTTTGAATGAACAATGGAAGTTCTGTTTTAAAATTTCCTTGGAATCAAATCTCCTCCATCACTGATTACAAGGTAATTCATTTCTCTTTGTAAAAGTACAGCTTCATCCGTTGTCTGACCCAGGTGGGGAAACGAATGTTGCCAAGGAAAGTGCATACCCCGAAAGGAATGGTAACTAAGCAGGTCCAGGGGAACCATTCCTCATTCTCCAGATAGCATTTTGTCTCTCGGTCTCAACACGTTCCATACGGAAACCGTTCTCTTCAGGAAGAGCAGGGAGTGAGGCTGCCGCAGCCGCAGGTCCCGCTTTCCTGGCACCGGTGCGCCGACCCATTGTCTCCAGAGTGAGTGCCCTGCTGCCAAGGGCTGCTGTGGAAAGCACACGGGGCCGCAGGCTCCTCTGAAAGGCAGGGGCCCTGCGCAAACTAGATGCAGCACGTGCTGTGCTCCAGGATTTTAATAGACCACAGCGACAGAATGTCTTGCAGCCGTTTTCAAAGTAGATGGAAAGTTTGGTTCTAGTTGGTTGTCTCAGAATTGAAACTTGAATCAAAACAAATTGATCAAGAATAACAAGGAACAATCGGATGTGCTGGAAGTTCCGCAGTACTTCTTAGAAGCACAGGATGCCAAGCTCGTTTTTGCCAGTTTAAGGAACACTTCCTTGCTTGTTGATGCTGATGATTGCAGCTGGGAACAGAGGGTAAACTGTTTTTGTAATTTAAATCCCTGACCTTCTAGAGTTTTATTTCTCTCTTCATTCTATTCATGATATTGTTACGGAAAAGACAAGTCAGACGGCCTTGGAGTTTGCAAAGTGGGGTTTATTCACCAATGCGGACCCAGAGGAGATAAAATCCAAATTCTGGGTCCCAAGCTTGGGCTGGAGGTTGCTTATATCCTTGTTACAAAGACAGAGGGAGTGGGAGGGAAACAGCTGCTAAAAGCAAGCATACAGAAACACAAAGGGAAGGTTACTGTACGACCTTGAGAAAACTGCTTATCTGGGAAAGGCTGCTGGTCAGCTCCTACCTAAGAATGGCTGCTGCTCAGCTATGTCCTGTCACAATCCCCCCTTTTGATGCTATAAGGTGCTTTTATCCCTTTAGCATCACCATACGCCTGGCTATGTGGCTGACGTCATGGGGAAGGTTGTAACTGCTGATACTGGTATTGGTACCACTGGAGGGCTAATACCTTGGTGGCTGCCTTCCGAGGCACCGTGGCCTCCAGGTGTTGGACCAAGGTTCGGAGGATGCAGGGCCCCAGAGTTATGCCTAGGAGAATTATGAGGATGGGCCCCAGAACAGGCAATATCCACCTTAGCCGTGTCTGTGGATTGAATCCACAATTCCAGTCCTCTAGCTCTTGACGAATTATAATGTTCTCCTTTGATTCTTTTACCTCCTTTGCTACTATACCAGATTGGTTGACAAAAGCAACATTCTTCTCCTAGAAACATACATGTTCCACCTTTCTCTACAGCAATGAGGTCTAAAGCTCTCCAATTTTGAAGGGTCATCTCGGCCAGGGAGTTTATCTGCTGTTGCAAGGTGATCAGGGAGTCGGCTGCATTGTCAATATCTTCGCTCAGCTGAGCTGACAGTTTGTAATAAGTGGATGCAGACAATCCCATTGCCCTGACTCCTGCCCTGACCCCCACTGCAAGACTTGCCCCTATAGCTATGGCGGCTCTTACTTCTCTCTTACGCCGGCTCTTACTTCTCTCTTACGCCGGGAGGCTTCCTTTACCTTAGGCTGCAGTAGTTTGCTCATCTCTTTAGGGGTCTGGATGCTGATGCTAGGGGCTAGGAAGACTTCAATGCAGATCCCGGTCCAGTTCTGGGGCAGGCACTTTTAAGCTGCCTTCCCACAGAGAAGGAAGATTCCAGGTTCAGTACAAAGGCTGCTGTTGTTGGGAATATTACATTGACCAGAGCAGAGCTGGGGGTTAAGTGTTCCCACATTGTTCCTCGGCTCTGCGGTCTGGTTTGCCACCAAACAGGTTAAGTTCATTCCCTTAGCATCTAGGAAGACAGTGGTAGCTATGGGTCCTTGGGTCACAGTAAGACCTGTGTCTATGGGCTTACAAGCCCTCTTCTAGCTCGGGGGCACTGGAACACCTAGAAACCCTTTTTCTTCTGTAGGCAAACATACCCAGCACCCTTTGTGGAGTTAGTAACATTCTGGTATGCTGCATACATGGCGTGGACCATGTACTGAACTTGGACTGCTGGGCTCACCCGCCGTCGGGCCTCCTGAAAGGCGGTGAAGTTAGTCCCTTTGTAGACGACTGCTTCTTGGGCCAACCGGTTTGCTATTTCCTTTGTAGCTTTTTACTTAGCTTGTTCAAACTCTGTCTAGCTCATTGCACTCAGCTGGCGGTAATAATTCCAACATACTTGTCGGCCTGGGTATCCACGTCCCTGACATCTTTGGGACTGGTACTACAGTTCCTCCCATTATTCCAGTCCAGTGTAATTTCCCTCCCCAAGTGCAGAGGAATTGGGGCTGTGGCCGAACGCAGCCTGACGGCATGGAGGTGGAGGAGGCGAAAGCTACGTCTGGAAGAGGGTAGGTCATCACTTCACCGCCGAGCCTAATCCTCCTCGCGGGGGCACTACATTTACACACTGGGGACCCCACATTTGTCAAAGAAAGCATACAATATATCCAACTACAGAGACTAAACAGAGATAAACTACTCCTGGGGCAACTCGCTCCATGGGACTCTCTTCTTCTGGGGTCACAGTCACTAGTCCAATTCCCAATACACCTGTGAAGATGTTGATTATAGTTGGGAACCCTGCAGAGCAATGGTCCATCCTCCGGTGTCTTCTCCACTGGTTGGCGTCCTCCGGAGCCTCAGCGTGGGCAGTCTGGGTACAGGCCTAGTCCTTGGGTCCTCAGGATCTGCTGCTGCTTTGGCCCAGCTGTAGTGGATCCAAGGGGTGATTCCTGTAACTTTAAGGGCAGTCGGGGTGGTTAGTAACACTAAATGTGGCCCGGTCCACACAGGTTGAAGTGGTTCTTTTTTCCAGTCCTTTACCCATACATAACTTCCTGGTTTAAAGGAGTGTGCTGGCCCCCCTCGGGGTAGGGGTCCTTGGCCCAAACCGGCCCTGTTTATCTTCCCTAAAGTTGCCCCTAGCTTCTGGAGATATTTTGTCTGCCCTAATTCACCCTACAACCAGAGTCCCCCCTTTTGTATGGTGAGAACTGGGGCAGGTCTCCCAAAAACTAGTTCATTATGGAGTATATCCTGAGGGGTTAGGGGCATTTCTAACCCTAAGCAAAGCTAGCGGTAGCAAGTCCATCCAGGGCAGTCTGGTTTCCTGGTGAAATTTAGCTAAGGTTTCTTTAAGAGTCCGGTTCGTCCGCTCTACTTTCCCAGAACTCTGGGGTCGATAGGTGGTGTGCAGCTTCCACGTGATGTTCAGAAGTTTGGCTGTTTCTTGGATTACTTGTGAGACAAAGGCTGGCCCGTTATCACTTCAATGGTCAGAGGCAATCCATACCTTGGGATGATTTCCCTCAGTAGTGCTCGGGTGACCTCCCGGCTTTTCTCCATTTTAGTGGGGAAAGCCTCAACCCATCCAGAGAAGGTGCACACGATTACCAGGAGGTATTTAAACCCTCGGCTAGGCTTGACTTCAGTGAAATCTATTTGTAGGTCCTCAAAGGGTTGTCGGCCAGTGTGTTGTATTCCCGGCCTCATCCCCAGGTGCCCGGCAGCATTGTTCTGAGCACGTTATGCATTGTGCTGAGGTGAAAGCACAAAGTGCTGCCAGGTTGGGGAAATAGAAATACCTCTTCAGCAGATTTTCTAGGGAGGTCTTGCCCATGTGGGTGAGGGCATGGCACTGCCCTACCAGATTGCTGGCTTGCCCCGGTGGTATGTATATTTTCCCGTTTGGCAGCCTCCACTCTCCTGTAGGGATCTTTTTACATCCGGCCCGGCTCGCCCACTCTATTTCTGCAGGAGCATACTCCTCTGGGCTGACTTGAATGTCCAGGAGGGGACCTAACAGCGGAGCAGTTATTTTTGCCAGATCTGCCCCAAGTGCCGCCGCCTTGGCAACCTGGTCTGCTTTCTGATTTCCCCGGCGACTGCGGTATCAGGCTTTGAGTGGCCTTTGCAGTGCATGACAGCCACCTCAGCAGGTGCCCATACTGCTTCTAGTAGCCGGAGTATTTCTTGTTTATTCTTTATCTCTTTTCCTTCTGCTGTCAACAACCCTCGCTCTCGGTATATAGCACCATGAATGTGGAGGGTGGCAAAGGCATATTTAGAGTCTGTGTAAATGTTGACTTTCCTGTTTTGGCTCAACTCTAAGGCCCTTATTAGCCCCCACAGCTCGGCCCTCTGTGCTGACCACCCTGCTGGCAGTGCTTTGGCCTCTATTATCCTGCAGTTGTCCACGACCGCGTACCCAGCGAATCTCCTGCCCCCAACCATATAGCTGCTCCCATCCGTGAAGTAGGTGACATCGGGTCGGGCCAGGGGCTGGTCCCGCAGGTCTGGCCAGCTGGCATGGACCTCTTCAGTTACTTCGAGACAGTCATGGTCCGGCTCTCCGAGTTCTGCCGGTAAGTAGGTGGCAGGATTGACTCGTTTCACGGTCTTAACTTGAACCCTTGAGTTCCCCTGGAGAATGCCTTGGTACTGAGTTAATCGGGGATTTGACAGCCACTCATGTCCCTGCTCAGCAAGGAGACTGTTTACTGCGTGTGGTACGTGAAGATTGATTTCTTGACCTAGAGTTAACTTGTCTGCCTCTTGCTGGAGGGTCACGGCAGCAGTGACTGCTCTCAGACAAGGCGGCCAGCCGGCAGCGACATTGTCCAACTGCTTAGACAGATAAGCCACTGGGTGTTGCCACAGTCTGACAGGCTGGGTGAGGACCCAAGGGCTACCTTGTCTCTCTCGTGGGTGTACAGATTAAATGGCTGCCCCGCATCTGGCAGTCCTACAGCAGGAACATTACTGAGGCACCCCTTGATATCTTAGAAGGCTTTTTCTTCATTTTCTCCCCATTCTAGGGGCTTGGTATCTGGACCCTGCAGGGCCTGGTAGAGGGGCCTTGCCATGGTGGCGAATTCTGGCATCCATATCCGGAAAATCTGGCCGCCCCAAGAAATTCCTGCAATTCCCGTCGGGTGTGGGGGGAAGGGAATCGGGCTATGACAGCCTTCCTCTCAGTGCTCAGGGCCCTCTTTCCCCGTGAGATGAGGAACCCTAAGGATTTTACTTGTTTCTGGCAGACCTGTGCCTTCTTCCAGGACACCTGATACCCTAATTCAGTCAGGCACTTCAGCAGCGTGTGCGTTCCCTCCCAGCACCGTTCCCAGGATGGGGCCGCCAGGAGGAGATTGTCTGCATACTGCAGAATCGTCAGGTCAGGCTCCCTCCTGGCAAGGGGCTTCAGATCTCTTGCTAGGGCTTCCCCAAATAAGGTTGGGGAGTTCTTAAACCCCTGGGGCAGTCTAGTCCAGGTCAATTGAGTCTTGATTGCAGTGTGTGGGTCTTCCCATTTAAAGGCAAAAATGGGTTGGCTGGAAGGTGCCATAGGATTGCAGAAAAAGGTGTCCTTCAGATCAAGGCAGGTAAACCATGTTGGGGGAAGCTGGCTCAGGAGGGTGGATGGGTTCGGGTCGACTGGGTGGAGGGTTACGGCTGCATAGTTGACGGCCTGCAGATCCTGGACAGGCCAGTACCCGCTCACGTCCGGCTTCTTGACCAGCAGAAAAAGGGCGTTCCACTGGGACTGACAGGGGACCAGTATTCCGTCTCGTAGGTGTCTGTGGATGACCTCAGAAATCCCCAGACAAGCTTCTAGGGACAGGGGATACTGCCGCAGGTGGCAGGGCTTAGTCCCTGGCCTGAGTTCTATGACTACCGGGGTCTGGGTTTTAGCTCGTCCGGGCGGGTTGCCTTCGGCCCAGACCTCGGGGTACTCTTCACGTAGCTGGGCCTTCAGTCCTGGTCCCGGTCCCGTCTCACTTGGGTTCCATTCGTCCTCCAAGTGAAGCCGGTATTCTTCCTCCCTCGGGAGGACTATGGCCATGATGTTCGGGGCTTGTACCTGCAGATGGGCTTCCCCAGGTGGCTGGGAGACAACCCGCCCTCCGAGCTTCGTGAGTAGGTCGTGTCCCAGTAACGGGACGGGGCACTCGGGTTGGTAGAGGAACTCGTGCCTGATGGTATGTCCCCCTAGTTCTACAGTGCGGGCTTGGCAAAACCTTTTAGGGCTGCTGGGACGTCCGGTGGCCCCTATAATGGTGATATCTCGCCCCAATGAGGGAGCCACCGGAGTCATTACAACTGAATGTTCTGCGCCGGTATCTACCATGAATGGCAGGCTGTGGCCCCCCTACTTTCATTTGGACCATGGGCTCTCGGGGGCCTAGATTCAGAGAGCTGGGTCCTACTCAGTCTGAGTACGGCCCGGCCAAATGGAGGATAGAGGGAGCTGATCCCTCTGCTTTTTGCTTGGGGAGTTTTTTCTTCCGATTCGGGCACTCCTTTTTCCAATGCCCTCTCTCCTTACAGTAAGCACACTGGTCTCGCTCTACAATCCGGTGCCCTGCTCCCGCCCTTCTTCTTCCACCTTCCTTGTCCAGTCGAGGGCGCCCGAGGGCCATAGCCAGAAGGGCCGCAGCCAGAAGGGCCGCTTTCTTTTCCATCCTCTTCCGTATTTCCCTTTCGGCAACTTCCTTCCGGTTATTGTAAACCTTGTTAGCAACCTCTGCTAACTGGCTTACATTCATCCCGGCAAAACCCTCAAGCTTCTGGAGTTTCTTTCGGATGTCCGAGGCCGACTGTGACACGCAGGCCGTATTGACCATCCTCTGGTTGTCGGGGCTCTCCGGATCAAAAGGAGTGTAGATGCGATAGGCTTCATACAGCCGCTCAAGGAAATCGCCTGGATACTCGTTCGGCCTTTGAGTGACGTTCGCCACCTTGGACATATTGATGGGTCTCTGTGCCCCGGCACAGATTCCTCGGAGTAATGCATCACGGTAACGGGCCAGGGCCGCTTGTCCTTCCTCTGTGTTGTGGTCCCAGTCTGGCTGGGTCTCAGGGGCTGCCAGTTGGGCCCGCTGGGCGAGGTCTAGGGTCCCCACAGCGGCATTCGCCTCCAGGTAACGGTGTGCCTCTTGTATAATATGTCGGCGCTCCTCCGTGTTGAACAGAGTAAGTAGGAGCTGCCGACAATCATACCAAGTTGGACGGTGAGTCTTTATGATAGACTCCATAAGGTCAACCAGAGCCTGCAGTTTTTCGGAATAGGAGGGGGTACGGTGTTTCCAATTAAGGAGGTCAGTCGTGGTAAATGACTGGTAATAAACCACAGTTCAACCCGGTTGCTCCATGCTATCCGGGCTCAGGTACGGCGGAGCCTGAGTCTGCCTGAGCGGCAGTTGCAGTCCCTGACGGCTGCACAATTGATTGGCGACTGGAGAGGCTGGGGGAGCACCCGGTTCCGTCGGAGGCACTGAAGGAGGGGGGGTATCTGAGGCTGGAGAGGGTTCCCGTGCTCCGAGAGCGTACGGGGGGGGGGGGGGGGGGGGGGGGGGGGGTGGAAGGGTCACCGAGACCTCTTCCTCCGGATCTCCCTTAAAAATAGGAGGTCGGCGTGCCTGGGTTACGAGCACTCGGGCCGGGGTTGTGTTTTGAGATCCTTGGGTACAGTGTGGCTGGCCTGCCTTTCGTGGGTCTCCCGCTTTGCCAGATGTCTTGGCTGAATGCTTCACGCAGCGCTGCAGCCACCCCGGCAAATCCTGCGCTAAGTCCTGCCAGCGGTCGTTGTAAGCAAACTGGTCGGGGTGACCTGGCCTGCCTGTGACTATGAGATGGACCGCTTGTATGATGCCTAGATTCAGAGTGCCTTTAGGGGGCCAGTCTACCCCAAAAGTTGGCCATTCGGATAAACAAAAAGTCTCTAATTGACCTGCATCTATGCTGGGGTCCTGGCCCCTAAACCTATCAAAATTCTGTAACATACTGTCCAGAACTGTGGAAGAACCCCCCCCCCCTCCATGACGAATCCTCCCAATGGGCTCTGACAGACAAGGGAAGGGGATTCTCCGGTCGCCCGCCTGGCCTCTCCCCTCTCGGGGCACTTAGGTTTGTTGTAGCTAAGGCTGCCTGTGTAGAATTCGGGTTAAACTCCCAGCTGTTATGCTGTATGACAAACCGAGGAACCGCAGGTTAGGGCTCACTCACGTTCCGTAGGCTTCCGCCCGTGGAGCAACAGACACAATCATCTACACAGATACACTGAGTTTATTACATTCCCACTGGCTGAACAGTGGGAACCCTGCCTGGGACTGCTGGCCTGAGGGGTGATCAGACCCTCCTTCTACCACAGGGGTGGGCCTGGTTCTCGGGCTCCTGGTCCCCCGGGCACTCACCAGATTGGCGCCTTCCCAGATTCCACCAGTTCGCACCCCGCCAGTCCCGGCCAAAGAGCAGTCCGGGGCTGAGCCCCCAGAGTCTGGGATGTTCAGGACCCGAAATCACCGGGGTGCACACCTCCTTATCACCGCCAGGCCCCACCAGCTGCCCCGTGGCGGCCTTCACCGGCTTCACCGGAGGCACAGCCTGTTAGTGTGAGTCACTTCCCAGTCAGGGAACCAAAATGTTGTGGAAAAGACGACTCAGATGGCCTCGGAGTTTGTGGAATGGGGTTTATTCACGCATGCGGACCCAGAGGAGATAAAATCCAAATTCTGGGTCCTGAGCTTGGGCTGGAGGTTGCTTATATCCTTGTTACAAAGGCAGAGGGAGTGGGAGGGAAACAGCTGCTAAAAGCAAGCATACAGAAGCACAAAGGGAAGGTTACTGTACGACCTTGAGATAACTGCTTATCTGGGAAAGGCTGCTGGTCAGCTCCTACCTAAGAATGGCTGCTGCTCAGCTCTGTCCTGTCACAATATCAGTAGCTTTTACCTTGATTTGTATGTGTCTGTGCATTTGTGTAGCCTGAGGATAATTGAGGGTTTTTTCCAACTATACATTGAGATAAATCTACAGGATTACTATTGCTGTGGTCCGGCCGCAGCTGGGTCAAGGGTCTCCTGAAGGTGGGTAAGGCGTCGGCGATGGGTAACAGATGACAACACGACTCAGAGGACGGTGAAGCTCTGTTCCGTTTATTGCAAGTACAAACAGATTTTTATATTTTCGTTTTTGGCAGTGATTAACATTTGCGATTAGGTGAAGCAGGAAGTTTTTTACCCAAACATCTAGTCGTGCTAATCTAGTAACCTATTAAATGTAAACAATTAGAAATAGCTGTATGTACAGAGTTTGAATGTCTTATTGTTTATTAAAGTTCTCAGAATTTGTCATGGGGCAAAAGGATACGCTTGATTGGATAGAGGTCTCTGGTAATTATTTGTACATGCTTGGTTTGTAATAGCTAACCAGCTTTTCTTAGTTCTTTGCCTGTCTAATTCTAATTGATATGTATTCCTATTCAAGGTAAAGGAGGGGCTGTTACTTCAACAACTTTTAGACATTCAGGGGCTATTTCATTAGAGGGGATTTTATTCTCTGATTAAGAAATTACTTTATACAACTTTATTGGAATTATTCGAATCAATAAACCTCAAATAAAAATATCTAACAATCCCACCACCTTTTAATCATCAAAACAAGCATGTAAGGAGAGATAGAGGGGAAATCTAGCCACAGTAAACCTTTTGACTTAAAAGGTGATAGACAGTTTTATTAAATTTTATAGGATATAGGCCATTCTTGACTTTTTCATATCTTATTCTATTTCTATTTGGTTAATTCAGAAAGTTCCTTTTTGAAGCTGCTGCATGATAGGGGGAAATGTGGGCAAAATCCTTTGACAAGCTGGCGGAGTAGTGACCCGTTTTGTTCCTTAATAAATAAACACCAGGGAGGTCTGCTTCAAGCTAACCTTTCCATGAAATTTAGACTATTATATGGCACTTAGACTCCATCCTTATTGACCATTCTAATGCCATGTTCATTGCATGCCCCTGTATAAGGCAGTGGGGGATCTGGAACCCTCTGGAGACTATTAGCTCCTCTTTGGGGATACCATGATTTACCATTAATCCAATATGCTACCCAGGGGTATCCCTGGGCCGTGGATAGGGGTCTATATAGTTTTTTCTTGTTTTCTTGAAAGACCCTTTGTATCTGTGGGTAAGGAACAGGCGTGGGAAAGTCTACCAACAATTCAGCCTATTATGACTGATTCATGAATTCTTTCATGGGAACAATCGAGGATAATTTCTTACTCAGGTTTATAAACACCTTGTTTACACGATTGGGGCATGATTCAATAGTCTGGGGAGAACTAGTTGTCCCTTCAGAATTTCCCTCAAAATCAACCATTGACTGGCTTCGAGCCTCTCTTTCTTCATGGCCTATTCTTATGTGAAATCAGGACACAAAGCAAGACCATGAATAATATCAACAAGGAGTTATAAAGAGCAATCCCAGGAAAATTACTGCCCCCCTTTTGTATGCCACATTCTCTTCCAGAAAGATGGATTCCTTGAATTCCCTCTTTCCACGTCCTGGACCTTGTCAGACAACATGGTTGGAAGAGGACATGGCAACTATATCTTTAAAAATTTATGGAATACTTATAATATGTCTTATTATTCACCAACTGTACTTTATTTTCAAATATGATTGTTCACATCTTTCCATGGTCACTAAAAAAGAAAACCTCTATGGAATATATAGCTGGATGTAAATATATTGAAAGTATAATGTGTGTTTTTAGCAGGCATTGAGAACCCACTATGTACTTGACATTGGGGACCCTCAGCTCTCTGTCACGGGGCTGCACACACAGGACTTAGCTGTTTCCAGTTAATGAAGGAAGAGAATTCCTTTCCCGTAGTGAAATAATTTTTGATGCGTGTATTAGGGTTCTTCAGAGAAACAAGCCAATGGGAGATGATATAGACATAGATACATAAATATAGATATGAGATTTATTATCAGGAATTGGCTCAGATTATGGAGGCTGAGAGGTCCCAGGATCTGAAGTTGGCAAGTTGGAGACCTAGGAAAGCTAATGCTGTAGTTCTAGTCCAAGTTCAAAGGCCTGAGAACCAGGAGAGTTGATAGTGTAAATTCTATTCCTAGTCTGAGTCATAAGGCAGAAGAAGATTCCTGTTTCAGCTCAAAGACACTTAGGGAGAGACAGCGAATTCTGCCTTGTTCAGCCTTTTATTCTACTCAGGCCTTCAGAGGATTGGGTGAGGCCCCTCACTTTGGGAGGGGCCTCAGTATACTCAGTATACTGAGTAAAGCAGATTCAAATGTTAATCTCATCCAGAAACACCCTCATAGACACACCCAGGACAATGTCCAGCAGAATATCTGGGTGCCCCAGGGCCCCGTCAAGTTGACACACAGTTAATAATCACAAAGTGTGATGGAATTTTATGATGACTGCCACTGGCCCAGAGAACATAAATTGTTCAGTCCTTTCCCAAATTTAAACAAAATAAAAGTAAAATCTGATTTAAAAAAACACCCCACATTTGAAAACAAAGTGGATGCTTGGCATTATCACTGCTGGTGGCTCACAGCGTGATAGAGTGGACAGATTGCGAAGTTAGGCAAATGGAAGTTTGAGTCCCATTTCTGCTGTTCTTAGGAATGGATCTTGGGCAGCTTGCTTGTCTGAACTGTAATTTTGTGATTTGTTTTAAATGAAAGATGCCTACTTCATGGTGTTGTTTATAGAAAATGTTCGGGACATAGTAGATATTCAATAGATAAAATTAGTCATATGAAAGTTGACTATAAGTAATACCAGATAAGCCATTTTGTCCAAGTGAATCTTTTGTCCTTAAATGATTTGGTGTTTTTTAATTGACAGACAGCAGTGACAGTTTGCAGTCATCTCAGTATGTATGACGATGTCCTGGAGACGCAGTTGCTCACTAGTTTTCTCTTGTTCTTTTGGTAGAGTAAAGTTAGAAGAGAGAGAAGTCGCTGAGAATCCCGCAATAGTCAGTAATGGTGATGGTGCTGATTTCTTACCCAGAAAAGCAAAGAAGCGGTCATTTAAGTGGGAAGAGGATCAAGAAACTGATTACAGACACTCAAAGAAGCCCTGGAAGAGGCAAGAGAACAGCAACGAGAACACCTTGGATCTAGAACCGAAAAGTGTCACAGATGAGAGTGTGACGAAAAAAAACAAGAGGAAAAACAAAGCCACATGTGATGTGGTAGATGATGATGATGATGGTGATGATGAAGAGATGAAAAAAAAATCACCAAAGAAAAAGGAGAAACATGTAAATAGAAAACAGACAAAGAATCCCAAGTCTTCTAAAGCACAGATGGGGAAAGAGAGGCCCGTCCAGAAGGGTAGTGTTCTGAAAGGTTCTCCTGCCAGAAGCAGCCTTGTTAAAGCCAAAAGGAAAGGTGGCGTGGACATTAGTGCAAAAAGTAGTCCCAGTTCCTCCTCAGAGTCTGAGTCTTGTCATGAATCCACCAGCGATGGTCTCAGCAATGTCACCTTAGAGGTCAGAAAGTCCTCAGAGAAAATATCAGCTGCATTATCACAGGAAGGGCCCTCTATAAAAAACACAAGTGCAAACAAAGTAGCCACAAAAATTACCTTTAACTCCATCCCCATCGAGGACAAGACAGCCAGAACATCATCTTCTAGTTCAGACTCCAGTTCAGAGTCGGAGGATGAATCCGTGATGCCCAAGAGACCCCTGAACAAGGCTGCGGGTCTCTTAAAGGCAGCAGGCCCATTTGCAGGGAGAGGCTGTCCAGGCCCGGGGCTGTCGTCACAGACTCCACATGCCGTGGGGTGGAAGCACAGTGACTCGAATGGTGGCAGACAGGCCCCTGGCCCTCCTCCCAACGTGACTCTCCCCGCCAGCATGGGAAGAGGCTGGGGTAGAGGAGAGGACCATCTTTCTCACAAGGGAGTCAGGGGCCGGGGCATGCGGGGGCGAGGGCGAGGACGAGGACGAGGACTCGCTCCTCCTTGCGCTTTAAGTAGAAATGCTGACTATCAGAAGCAGCAGCATTTAAACGAAGTGTTATCAAACTCATCTACTGTTATCCAGGCAAGTAGTCACTGTGAATTTACCACTCCCCCTCCCCGGCATGTGTCTGCAGTTGATGGCATGGGCTCACGTTTTCTTGCTAGTGACAAAGCTACATGACTAATATACGTTGTTTTTCAGAATCCAGCAGAAACACACAAGAAGGATTATAGTCTGTTACCGCTGTTAGCAGCTGCCCCCCAGGTTGGAGAAAAGATCGCATTTAAGGTATATTTTAAAACAGCAGCAGTTGCAGCATAAAGATTATCCCCCCCAAGTAAACGTACTCATTAGCAGTGTATGTACACATGTACGAGGATATGTATGTACACGTGTGTGTGTGTGTGTGTGTGCTTGTATACACACACACACGCCCTTCCTGCCCAGATCATCTCTCTCATGTTCTCGTGCCTAGCATGTAGGAGGTGCCCAGGAGTTGTTTTCTTAGTGAATAAAAATGGCTTAGCCTGGCGTCTGGAACACAGCGAGGGCTCAATAAAAGAGAGCTATACACATCACCCCCCCGCCCCCAACCACTGGAACCCCTGTTTAGCTGCAGGTTCATGGTCGGCTCCGCATGTTTTCTCAGAGATGGAGGGAAGGAGCCACAGAGCTTGTATATTTGTGGAATTTCCCTTTTTCTTTTCTTTTTAGCTTTTGGAACTAACGTCCGATTACTCTCCTGATGTCTCTGACTACAAGGTAAGACTTTGTATTTAGAAATAATTGTCAGGCCCTGGCTGGTGTGGGTCAGTGGATTGAATGTGGCCTGCAAACCAAAAGGCCGCTGGCTGGGTTCCTGGTCAGGGCACAGGCCTGGGTAGTGCGCAGGTCCCTGGTTGGGGGCGTGCATCGAAGTAACCGATCGATGTTTCTCTCCCTTTCTTTCTTCCTCCTTTCCCCTTTCTCTAAAAATAAAATCTTAAAAAAAAAGCAGCTCTTTTAAATTTAAAAAATAATTGTCAGCATATTAAAGAAGCTAGAGTCATATTTAATATTGCTGTTATGGATAATACAGACAATTTTGAGTAATGTCATAAAGCAGAAAATGAAAACATTACCAAACTGTAAACTTTTTAATAGCATTACTGTGAAGTCTCCCAGTGTTATTTTCTTTACATTTGGGAAGGATGAGAATCATAAGTTTCATTTTTATTTTACCCACTTTTTTCCTAATCATTTTAGACACACAGACTTATTTGAGGACCCTTCCCCCATGATCCTACACTTTGAAAGAAAATAATAAATAGCCCTTAGCCAGAAAAAGTGATTGTTTTCATCATCGCAATATATTTTATATGTTTGTAAATTACTACTGCATCGCAATATATTTTATATGTTTGTAAATTACCCTAAGCCAGATAGGGTAGTCTAATAGGGTTTCTTTTGCATTGTCAGTTATTCACATGTAATTTGCAAATACTGTCTTTGAAATGTACTCACTTCATATCTGTGCGGGGCTTCCTGCCGGCACCCGAGCGTCATGTCACCACAGCTCGGTGAGAATGCCGCAGCCGGTGGGAAGGCAGAGCTGCGTGTTCCTCCCCTTCTCACCCAGTCAGCAGTTTGGTGACGACCTGGTGAAAATCCATACTTTCTTATTTTGGTGTAATATGCCGAATGCAGGTTCATTTTTTAAAGGTAATACTTGATCATTTTAATACTGTATTAAAGATAAAGTACAAGGAGATTTGATTTAATCTGAGTTCTTACCTTGGAAGACTTTTAAAATCTTGGTAGAGGTTTTCCTCAAACACAGGTGAGAAGAAGAATCAGTTCACCAAGGGAGTAGGAGGGTTGCTTCTGGGTATTTGGTGCTTTATCATATTTTCATCTTCTTAACCCCTTAATGCAGACCACCATGTGATTTATCATCTGAGTCAGGGTACTTGTTATTGGAAAGGATTAATATTGTATTGATGATTATACAAGGGTGAAACGTGAATGGCCCTGTTTGGGGCAAGTGTAGGATGCTTGTCACCGTACATAAGTAACTAATTTAGTTCTGTGATATATGAGTAAATGGAAATATAGAATTGATGTATCCCACAACTTCTGCAAACTTTGATTCTGGAAGATGCTAGTTTTTTAAAATTTCCATTAAGGCGATGATGGTCATCGTAGTTATTACCTTGGAAAGCTGTTTGCTTACTGATTTCTGAATAGTGTTAGAGCTTTTTTGAAATTGCTTTCAAAGCCGTTTCGAGAGAGAACATGGGTTCCACTCTCCTGCTTTGTCCAGAAGCGCTGCCCCCTGCTCCATTGCTGGCTTTACTTGTGCAACTTGCCTTCGGAAGCCCAATCTCTTCCGAGAGTGTAGTCTCAGCTCAGCTGACTCTGCCACATTTGTACCTGTGGGATTTTAATTTATGGAGGTGACTGAGTGACGACAGAAAAGCCAATGCTACCGACAGAGGAAGTCATTACGTTTCCTGCCCCGCGGAGCCCAGGAGGAGAGCACGTGGGTGTCGTCTGGAGGCCGAGCAGGAGTGGGGGGCAAGGCTGGGCCGGAGCCCTCCCCGGGGTCTCCTGGGGTAGGCAGGGCAGGGTGCAGGAGACAGTTTAGGGCTGGCTAGTGTCAGTAATGAGCAGGCTTTGGTCTGTGGGGCCGGTAGCTGTTGTACCTGACCCTGGGAAAGATCAGGGGAAATACTAAATACTGGCTTGGTGTCTGGGAGTTTCCTTTGCTCTCTATTTTTAAAAAGGTTTTTCTTTATTGAGATAAAATTTACATCACATAAAATTCACCATTTTCACAAATTTAATTGTTCGATTCAGTGGTTTTAGTATATTCATAACATTCTGTGTGTTGATTTTTGACTTGGACTTTTATTTTTGAAAGGAAGGAAAAATACTAAGCCAGAATCCAGAGACCCAGCAAGTAGATATAGAAATCCTTTCATCCTTACCTGGTGAGTCTTCTAAAAAAGAATTTCAGAATTCAGTCTTTTCGTGTCTGCACTGGTTTCTCAGTGCCTGTGTCCACGGGGGCTGTGGTCCTCGGCGGCCTCTGTGACTCCCTGGCACTCACTCCCGGCCCGTCAGCACAGAGCACCTGGGGCTTGTGCTCCGTGCTCTGCGGCGGCGAACTGCACCTGCTAATGGTGTTGGATTCGCTCCCAAAGCTGTTAGACAACTTGTTCTTGTTACTGTAACTATGTGATTTCATAAAAGTTGTATCAGCCGATGAGAAGCGATTTCAGAAAGAATTGTGTGTGTGAAGCCCAAGTTGAACGCTGACCCAGGAGTGTGCTGCTAGAAAACTCGCCTGCCACTGAGTTCATGTGGGTGGTGGGCTGTGTGTGGGGCTGGGAGGGGCTCGGTAAGAATCCGGGAAGATTTTGTACATAAATTGTCTTGCTAGTGTTTGCATTCTTGCATCACTTTAAAGAAACTCAAAACTGGAAATTGTGCAAATTGCAGACGTACATTAAGGGTGTGATTTGTAAAAGAAAGACAGCTCTTACTGTGCACTTGTAAGGTCTGTTCAGCTCCATTTCCAGAGGTTGACAAATGAACATGTTTTTGTGTTAAGTCAAATAAAGTGTCTAGAGTATTTGTGTACACACACTCTTCCCCCATTATTCTGCTTTATGTTGGATTGACCCCACCCATTATTGGCTCCGAAATCCTGGAATGAGAGGGCTTTTACTGTCTACGGCTTAACTTGGGTCCTGCTATACGGGTCGCTGGCCAGAGACCAGGGGAGATCCCTTTTTTCAGCAGACTCTTAGGCAATTAGATTCTGTTTGCGTGTAAATAAGATAGTGAGTAAAATAATCAAAACCACAGTTCTCAGAAGTCAGTCGAAAGGGTTTTTCAACAAAGTCTCTGTATGATACTGAGTAAATGATTAGATGTAACCTACACTGGTTTTCCAGCTTTATTCTGATTAGTCTTGTTTGAAGGGATCCCCCTTGGGAATGGTGGACAGAGAAATTTGCCCATAGTCACATTCCGAGGGCATGGCCTGACCACTGCTTGTCAGGTGATTGACATCGAATTAGATGGTATCGAATTAGATGGCATTGAACTGGAACTTTTCATCTTTGGGGCATCAAGGGATGGCTTTATCTGTTTCCTAATAGAAATACAGGTGGTGCTTGCTCTGCAGCGCTCTGATGTCCACATACTTAAGTGACTGTGGTTTAGCTAGATAACACAGTCCCCACTGACGGGGGGACGTCCACTGAGAGTAACCACGTCGAGTCCTGCCAGCTCTGTGGACCACACGTCATTCCATAATAACAGATGCCCACCGTGATCAGTGCCCAGTTATGTCACTTACAGTGTCTTGGTGATCGGTCACTGTGCCTCTATGACTCAGTTCAGTTCCCACACACACAGCGTAGTGTGGAGTTTTGTGCTTCCTTGTCCCTCAGTGATACACCCACATGACGTTTACAAAGTGGATGGTGTTGAAATAGGGAATTGATCAGCAAAGACGAAAACACAACAAAGAAGCAAGAGTGACCTCTGAATCAAGTTGAAGTGACATTATAGAAAAAATCGTTAACTCTGGGTGCATGGATAGCGGTTTATGTGGACCTCTCGACATAAATGAGAAGGCTGGTTGTGCGGGAGGGATGAAGGTGTCCTCGAAGTGACAGCAGAAAATTTCCCAGGACTGAAAAAAACGAACTCTTAGAGCTGTCTCATGATTTTGAAGGCTCCAAGGGTGAAACACTGGAAGGTGACCCAGACTCAGAAATGAGGCGACGGCTCTGCAGGCAGAGAGCAGGTGCTCGCCCCACACCGCAGTCCCTGGCGAGGGAAGCCCTGCTCAGACGGCCCGGCAGGGTCTGACAGACACAGAGCACTTCAGTTCTCAGTGTTTCTAGTGCTTTCGGCCACCGTGGGCTCCGTAAACATTAGCTTTACTTCTTTTCATCTCCTTACGCAGCAAAGGTTTTAATGTTTGTTAAAAATGTTGTAGTGATTGTGAAACAACCATAATTTTTCTCATTGGTTGTTAAGATTGTTTTGCGTGGCTTCAGCTCACATGGTCATTTTTGGGGTCCACACCACCGTGCAGAGTGAGGCTGCTATGTCACCAAGCAGTACGCATGTGTGATTTCTCAGGACAAAGCAAGACGTAAGGATTTTGCAAAATTCAGACTATCTTCCCTTGTTGAAACATACCAGTTATCCTTTAGGATTATCTTGTATCTTGTTGTACATTCTTCTCTGGGGGTAGTAGCGATAGTGTATGAAGCTGATTTCTTTTTGCTGAAGGACAGATCGTCTCTGGTAGCTGGCCCAGGAGCTCCGGTCTGCTGGTGCAGGGCTCTCTCAGCGCCTCCTGTCACGGAGCGCTCCGTGCTTGCATGTGCGTACCCAGCCCCCGTGTCAGTGGGCAGTCTGTTTGTGGTTGTGTTTCTGACGTTACAAATGCCCTGTGGAGGAATGTTTTCACTCCTAGGGAATGACTTGCTTTCTTTCCTCCCTGCTGTCTGCTTTCAGCTGTGAAGGAACCTGGGAAATTCGATTTGGTTTATCACAATGAAAACGGAACCGAGGTGGTGGAGTATGCTGTGACGCAGGAGAGAAGGGTAGGTGCGAGTCTCCTCTTGGGATTGCTCAGTGGTCCGTTCCCCTCGACTGGGGGCTAACCGTCTGTCTGGAAGGTGACACTGCAGCTTCCCGAGCTGCCCAGGTTAAAACCACAGAGGACATCTGTCCTGCCTGCAGGGTGGCATGTGAGCGCCAGGTGTTCAGTCGGGGCCCCACCGTGGGCCTTAAAGGGCCTGCATGACAAGATG
The DNA here is from genome assembly GCA_004024845.1 of Tonatia bakeri. Lineage (NCBI taxonomy): Eukaryota > Metazoa > Chordata > Mammalia > Chiroptera > Phyllostomidae > Tonatia > Tonatia bakeri. Next base: position 52,123 of record PVIA01005753.1, read on the forward strand.
CACACTTGTGACAAGATGTGACAAGATGACAAGATACGTGTGACAGATAACACACTCTCAGAGTCTGGAGTTGCATAAAATTATAGTGTATGAGGTTACATAAAAGGGTTTCGGCAGAATAGACTAGCATATTTTACAAGCTTTTTATTGGCGTTCTGATTCAGAAAAGTGAATATAAGTATAGCCCGAACGATTTCCACACAGGAACTTACTCATGTAGTCAGCACCTGGATCGAGAACCCTCACATCCCCTTCCAGAAATCTCCGTCAGGTCTCCTTGTCACTGCGGCCCCTCCATGGCCACGATTCAGACTTAAAACGGCACGTGGACAGTTGGAAGAATGGCATAAGATGGTGATTCTGCCTTTTGACTTTGTTTAAATTCCTAAGTTGCCATTTTAGGAAGTATATTTTTGGGAGTTTTTTAGGCAGCCAGACTAGTTGCTGGCAATGGGTGTCACTATCTCTGCTAGCATTAAAGAAAATAGACTAACGGGTAAGAAAATGCTTCCTGCTACAGTGTCTATATTTGAAATGGTGTGGATACTATCCTATAAGTTTCAGTATTGCTAACTTACATTTTATCTGAAATGTAGAAACCCTAACACGACTTTTTGCTTTGATTTGTCTCTAAGATACTTGATACTCTTAGAGATTTATTCCAAAAACACATTTTTAGGGTGTGTGGCCGGGTCAGCAGATTTGTCCCAGTGTTCTCTGCTGCTTTGTTTGCAGTGTATTTAAACTCATTGTTTTTTGTTGAAACGTGTTCTTGGAAACCGCTGGAAAATTAAACTGTGGAGGCTTTCCTCTCTATGCCTTTTTAAACAGAGGCCTGAAGCGGAGCCAGTAATGACCTTTTTTGGACACTAGATGGCCCTTATTCATCCACATGGCCAAGTGCTAGAGTTCGCTTTCTTTCAGTAAAATGTGAGCTACCTCCTGTTGTAGGTAGCACAGCGTAAGAACTGCAGAGCTGCACAAAAAGGCATCAGCAGTCTAGTAATAGTCCTTTGGGCCACGTCTGCCTCCCCAGAGGTCTGCAGGCTGCCCACCCACAGAAGCTTGTCCGGCAGACCCTCCCAAACCTTTGCACCAGCTACCCCTCACTCCACCCTGTCCCCCACAAGCCCTGCTCTAAACCAAAGAAGGATGAAATATGCTCCGTATAAAATTTAGCTGCACCTGCAGGAAACAAGTTTTTATGCCTTAATTAAATTTAGTTTATTGGGACTGAAATTATTCTAGGTCTTCAACCATTCTGCACAAATGGAAATCACCTTGACTGAAGTTTGTAACTGACTAAAATTTATACGACCTCAAAATGAAATCTCTGAACTGAATATTTTATATTTTTCCTCAGATCACTGTTTTTTGGAGAGAGTTGATCGACCCAAGACTGATTGTTGAATCTTCGAATAACACATCAAGTATGGAGCTTGCCTGAGTGTGACGTCTCCACCTCATAGTTCATAAATGCCTCGTTTGTGAGAGTGACTATAACCAGAACTTTTTAAAAAGATCTGAAAGTTGTATGCATTTTTTTCTTATCTTCTCTTTACTGCATAGGAAAAATATCTACCTCATCATTTAAAATACATGGGTGTGTTGCTTTTCCAGGTTTAATTTCAGTAACACAAATTTAAAATACGACATTCCCTGTAGGTGTTGTTATATACCAGTTCACATGGTTTCTTGTGTTTTTTACTTTATTTTTTGGCCATCAAGTAGCCATTGTCAGAAACAGTTTGTGAATACCAAGTACAAGAAAGTGCTGCACATCTTGGCTCAGTAAGATTTATTAAGTAACGTTGTAAAACATGAATGCATGTTACTTGACCTAATTTTTCACATTCGAGTTGTTCTATTAAATGTGGAACAAATTTCAAGTATTTTCTACTTGTAATTGTCAAGAACTAACGAATAGTGGGGTTTGTTGCAGGCAATAAGTTAAGCAATCCTTTTACTTATTTCTCAACTTTAAAGTAAAGGGCTCTCAGGGCCCCATGTAGAGCAGTGCGCGGGAGGCCCGGTGTGTGTGCCGGGGGAGATCTCCTGTTCCAAGTGCTGAGAGGGATACGGTGCGTTCAGGCCAGGCATGTGTTATCTTGCCGGAAGGCCGGCTGCCTGTGCTGGAGTGAGGATCTTGAACAGAAACTTCCGTTCCTGTGATTATTCAACACGAAACTAAAATGATTAAATATAGACTGTGAAAATCACTTTCTTTTAACAAAAGATCAGGTCCCTCCTTCAGCTTTGCAGATTTTTAAATAAAATTATATTGAACTAAACTTCCACGCTGAGTCATTACATTTAGTTGAGTATTGCAAATTGCCGTCATTTATTGTCGTTGTCGTTGCTTTACAATAATGTGGGAGAGTCATTTCCGCAACAGGAAGGCATTGCACGGTTCGGTCACACGGATTTGGTAGGCCGGGGGCTGTTGGACCAGTGGAGATGCTGTGCAGTTTTAACTTGTATGACATGATGCGCATCAGAACGTGGATTTCTTGGTTTGTCCTGAGACGTGTTAGTCCAGAATGGGGGGGTCTGAGCACTGGGGTTTTCGTGCAGCGCACTTTCCAGGGTTTGGAAAACAAGATAACTAGTAGATGCCAACAGGTACATGAAGAAATGCTCAACATCGTGAGCTGGCAGGGAAATGCAAATCACAGCCTCAGTGAGGTATTACCTCACCCCTGTTACAGTGGCTTTCCTGGAAAAGGCAAAAAATAGTAAACAGTGCGATGTAGAGAAAAGGGAGCCCTGGTGCACCGTTGGTGGGAACGTAACCTGGTGCAGACACCATGGAAGCCAGTGTGGAGGTTCCGCAAAATAGTGAAACTGCGTGATCCAGCAATTTCACTTGGGGCGTTTATTTGAAAAAAATGAAAACACTAACGTGAAAATATACATGCACTCCCATGTTTATTGCAGAATTATTTACAGTAGCCAAGACAGAAATAATGTTAAGTGTCCATCGATGGGTGAATGGATGAAAAAAATGGTGATTATATATATTATTCAGCCATTAAAAAAAGAATGACATCTTGCCTTTTCAACTTCATGGGTGGAACAGTAAGTCTGAGAATCACAAATGCCATAGGATCTGACTTATATGTGGAATCTAAAAAAATAAATAAATAAAACAGCCCAAATTCACAGACACGGAGACTAGATTGGTAGTTGGCAGAGGCATGGGGGTCTGGGCTGGGCCAGGTGGGTGAGGGGTCAAAAGCACAAACCCCAGTTGTACAGGAAGCAGGTCGTGGGGATGTAAGTGCAGCGTGGCGACTGTAGGTAATAGCACTGTGTTTCATAGTTGAGAGTTGCTGAGGGCGCAGAGCTGAAAAGTCCTCATCATAAAAAATTCTGTAGCTGAGTATGGTGACTGCTCTTCGTTAGACCTCTGTGGTACCCCTGAAGGTCACACAATGTTACGTGCCAATTACACCAGAAAGAAAAAAGGCTAACTAGTTGGTATCAGCTCAACCAAACGGAAGTGTTGATTCAGGGTGTGTTTTCTTCAAATGATAACTAGTTTATGAGTCACCTTTTCCCTCTACAGTGGTGTTTTTTAAACAATGAAGAGCAGTCTACCAGAAAGGTCATTTTAGGGGGTCACACCTGCCTTTTGAGAGATGAAGTGCAGAAGAATAGAAAAACAAATCGTGCATCCCCCCAGTAACTGCATTTTGCTTTATGAAACAGTACACATCGCTGTGTGTGCCCTGGATCACCACGTAAAATGTAAGTGTCTCTCTTTTACCGCTTGGAGTCAGAGACGTAACTGTCAGGTGTGGAAACCCCAACTGTACCTTTCGTTCCGGGAGTGTGAGAGAAGAGGGGAGGCGAGAACAAAGCACATGAGACGGAAGTGCACAGCCGGCACTAAATCTTTGCCCCGCCGCTCTGGGCTGGCAGTCCAGAAGCTCTGTTCCAGACTGGAGAAACAGCAGGTACTCAGGTGCCAGCCACGGTTATTATTGCTCTGTGGGTATAAAGTAATAACTCATCTAACTCCTTGACTCCGTACTGAGTAACTTGCCAAAGACCACCCAACTAGAAGAGGGAGAGTCTAGTGTAATTTCAGAGCAGTATTCCTGCCCCCCAGGAAGTTCTGGTGGCTGTCCCTACAGTGGCTTTGTGCTGGCCTGAGGGTGGGCCTGCCTCCCACCTCCCCCAGGAAGCCTTTCTCCATGGGAACAGGGACCTTCTGACTACCTTTCTGCACCCACACATCAGTGTTGTCCATCTTCAGGTTGTCTATTCACCATTAAGGTTTTTTTTTTAATTGTTCAAGTACAGTTGTCTCCATTTTCCCACCACCACTTTCCCCCATCCACCTACCCCCACCTCCCACCCGCAATCTTTCCTCCCTCTGGCTTTGTCAGAGTTCCTTCACAACCTTCCCCTTCTTTCCCCTCTTATCCCCCTCCCCCTTCCCCTCTGTCAGTTACTGTCAGTTTGTTCCCTATTTCAGTGTCTCTGGTTACATTTTGCTTATTTGTTTGTCTTGTTGATTAGGTTCCACTTGTAGGTGAGATCATATGGTATCTGTCCCTCACTGCCTGGCTTATTTCACTTAGCGTAATGCTCTCCAGTTCCATCCATGTTGTGAAGGGTAGGAGCTCCTTTCTGCTGTGCAGTAAATGTACCATAGTTTTTGATCCACTCATTTACTGGTGGGCACTTAGGTTGCTTCCAGCGCTTGTCTATTGTAAATCATACTGCTATGAACATTGGGGTGCATAGGTTCTTTTGGACTAGTGTTTCAGGGCTCTTAGGTATAATCCCAGCTGTGGAATTGCTGGGCTAAGTTTTTTTTAATTGAATGTTTATTTTATTTTTTGTTTGGATTAAAATTTTTTTAAACAGTTTTATTGAGGTATAACAGATAGGCCCAAAACTGCACATACTTCATGTATTCAGTCCGACGGGTTTGGATATACTGTGCTTTTAGGACCATAAGATGCACCAGACCATTAAGACATACCTAGGTTTTAGAGGAGGAAAATAGGGAAAAAAATTTTGAAGCAAAAAATGCGCTAAAATATTTAATAACCTGTGCCCCCGCTCCACTGCGGCCCCCCCCCAACAGTGAGCCAGGTAAGCTACATTCCAACTATAAGACGCAGCCCTCTTTCCTCCCAAATTTGGGGGGAGTGTGTCTTATAGTCTGAAAAATACGACATGCGCACACTTGTGAAACATCAGCACAATTGAGGAAATAAAGATCCGTCACCTCCAAAAGCTTCCTCGTGCCCTGTTTTGTTTTTGTGGTACGAAGACGTAACGTGAGACCTACTGTCTCAGCAAACTTCTCGTGTGCGCCACACGCACAGTGCCGGGGTGCTGGCTGTGTTGTGCAGCGGACCTGCAGAACTGAAGTTTTGTGCCCATCAGACAGCGGCCCCCCACCCCCAGGCTCTGGAGCCCTCCATGTTCCCTGAGGTGGAGTGTCCTGGAGACCTTCGGTGGGTGGGACCATGCAGCATTTGCCCCTCTGCGACTGGCTTCCTTCAGCTAGCGTGATGTTCTTTGGTTCATCCATATTGCGCAAGAGTTTTTTCTTTTTTAGGGCTGAGTAACATTTCATCGTATGTCTGTACTACGTTTTTTTAATCCATTCACCCATGGGTGGATTCACACCCAGGCTATTGTAAGCAATCCTGCAGTGACCACGGTTACCGTTAAGTTCTAAAGTGCTTTGCCCCCCAGATGCTCAGTTCTGTACGAAGGCTCTGACCCTGATGTAATCAGTGCCTCGTCCCACTGGGCCTTTTCCCCTTCTTGTGAGGTCCCCCAGCTCTCTGCCTCCCTTCCTGGCACTGACAGGACTGGTCTCCATCTTGGACACTGGTGGTAACTTCATTACCAGTTAAGTTCCCTTTAGCTATGTCCAGACCCGGTCTGGTTGGATCAGCCACCCCCTGCTCCTCTGTTCTGAAGGGATGGCGCCACGGGAACTTTCCACAGGTGAAAGCACGAGTCCACTCAGAAGGTAGGTGCTATTTGGTTCTAGTTTTCAGCTTCATTTACATCTAAAGGCGGTTGCTCCAGGCTTTCTCCTTTAACTGTTAAACTCCTCCCTCTGCGTCTGGCAGAGAGCTCCTGCCATTCACGAAGAGGAGGAGGGCTGGCGGGGACACCCTCCCCATCTCTGAACGGCCTCATGGTTTACTGTGTCAGCCTAGACCCAGTTAGGAGAGAAACCACACAGTAGTTCCAACAGGAAAAGCTTAAGATAAAGAATTACTAAGTATAACGGGTTGGAGTGATGAGGAACTGGCTAGTGAGCAATAAAGAGAACTCTAAAAAACACAAGAACAGCAGATAGGAGGAGCTGATAGGAGGATCAGCCACCACCCCTGGGGTCGAGATAGAGCCCAGGACCTTTGCCCTGAACTGTGAGCAGACTGTGTTGGAAGGTCAAGGCCATACCTCACTGAAGGGCAGAGTTTTGTTTTGTTTTTCAGTTAACAGGAGACAAAAGTCAATCCAAAATGAACTGGTGAGGGATTCAGGAAAATGAGTACAATGAAACCCCAGAAAAATTTGGGATATAATGGGAATGACGATGGCTGTTGTCCTCCGCAGGACACTATTTTGAAACTTGAACTTGGCTGTAAGTAATACAACCCCTCGATTTGGGAGCACCACTTACAGGGTTTTGCAGGGTTTTTCTGCCTGAAATGTGTGCTCTAAGGTAATGTCTGATTTCAATTAAAACAAAAGGAAACAAAACAGACCCTCCCTGGGCTCTGGCTGCCCCGCAGCCACAGGGATCAAAGGCTGGGAACTAGACAATGAGCCAGGTGAGCACGCTGGAGCTGCACCACACAGCAGTCAGTCCAGGAGCAGGAAGTGGACGCGGCATGCCCTGAGCAGCCCGGCCACCACGCTGGCCTGGTCACCGTCAGGGAGGCCACCGCTGTCGTTCTGGCCCCACACTGAGACCCATAGCTCGAGACAAAATCATCACGGGGAGCTTTGGAGAACAGAAATGGTAACAACAGCCATGTGCCAGCTGTTTTCTGAGCACTTGACATGTGTGAATTTCTTCACCGAAGAAACCTGTGCGATAGGTACTCTCAGTGTTGCCCTTTCGCAGGAGAGGAGGCTGAGCTGAGGAGGGGAAGCTCCTAGTCTGTGATCACACAGCCGGTGGAGGAGGGAGCCTGGGCCCAGATCCACACTGTCTGCGGCAGAGCTTGTCCTCCTAACCACCTCTCCGGCAGCAGATTCCAGGGAAGAAGAGAAAACGCAAATTGTAGTTTGTTACAGATTTGTAGAGTATGTTTCCCATTTGCATTTTTAAAAAAAGGCTCCTGCTATGGGACATGTGTAAAAATGCTCTGGAAGGACATCTGTGAAACTTAATAGCAGTCACTTCTGTGAAGAGGGACTGCTGGACAGGAAGCTTTCCTCCTTAACATCCTTCTTCTCTGAAAATGTCTTGCCACGTGCACGGTATACTGGATTTTTTTTCAAGATTCTGCCTCAGGTTTATTTGTACAAATACCAGAGGAGGACACCAGCCCCGTGCAGTCAGCAGCCCAAGGGTCACACCTGTCCTTCCGTCTCATCAGCAGTTAGAGGCCTCTATTATGGAAACCTTGTGGGGGCCTGGGCCCCTCTGGGAGCCTGAGCCTGAGCCGCAGCTGCAGTCTGGGGCTTAGTTTGAGCCTTGGCCTTGGACTTTGGCCACCAGAGCCTGAGACCCTTGGTGATACGGGCATGAATATGTTTCCCGAGCTTGGGGTGAGCAATGTAGACAAGTAGATTGAGCTTACGACTGCCGCACTTTGGGATCTTGGGTTTGACCTCCTTGGGCTTTAGGAGGCACTTGATGGCCTTGGCACTTGTGCTCATGGCCTTGGCATTGTTGGTCTGCATCTCCTTTAGGCCCTTCTTGTTGTGCTTCTTGGCAAAGCCCATGCTCCTCTGGAACTTGGGGTCCACCCCCTTGTCCAAGAACACTTGGGTTTCTTGATGCCACTTCTGTGCTGTTTTGAGGACTAGTTGTGCGTGGTTTGGTTCTTGGACTTGGCCATATCTGCACCGAAGCCCGTGGCTCCCGAAGCGCCTGGGACCGAAGACCTGCGTGGTATACTTTTATAACTTGTAGGATGTTTTAAAAGGGGTATGGTGTCAGTAGGAGTGTTAGTTAGGAAGGCACCAGGAAGCAGAATCTTAGGCAACCGGGAATGGAGAGGCTGTAGGGTTGGGTGGCGGGGTGAGAAAAGGACACAGAAACAGCCCTGACGGGATTCCGGCAAGTGATAAATGGACCGCGGACCCTGGCCATCACCGATGTTTCTCTCCTCCTGAGGCATCACAGTTCTCCAAAGGCGCAGAGGGGAAGGAATGAGAGATTGGCTGATACATCCAAAGCATATCTCTTCCGTAGGGCTGCAACGGGTACGGAGCCTCGGGGAGTGACAGCCCAGGCCAGCAGCTGCCACAGGGGTCAGGCCCCCGCAGACTCCAAGCCTGGCAGGGGCCGGCCTGCCAACGGAGACTTTGTCCGCTCCAGGTTCCTGTCCCCTCATCCCTGGGTTAGTGATGGAGCGAGAGGAAACGAACCCAAAACTCCACCATCAGAAACTGAGCAAGAGGTTTGGAACTGAGTCCCTTAAGAATACGTTCTTGTGAAATCATTACGTGAAAAAAGGCCAAACACAGTTGAGAACAGGAACACACCTTTGGCTCCTTGACAGACAATTAAAACCTGCTGCTCTGTCCATGCAACATGAATAAGGGTTTTGGTGGATTTTTAAGACATCTTTATGACAATATTTAAAAAGTTTTTTCCCTTTCAATATCAGTTCATGTGTACTGTATTTGCCACGTGTAACACACACTTATTTGCCCAGATATTTGAGGGAAAATAATGATGCGCATTATACATGGGTAGTAACTGAAATACCTTGTATCTGTTCTTGTGTTTTGTAATTATTTGTTACATAATATTTCTTGTACCATAAAATGTTTGAAAATAAATGTTAAAATTCCTTTATAATACAAAAACAACTATCTAAATATAAGTAATTAAAAAAATTAAAATATTAAAACAAAATTTTTTTCCCCTGACAGTTTGGGCCAAAAACGTGGGTGTGCATTAGACATAGCAAAATATGGTACGTTTTTTCATGCCTGGTCATACTAGGATTTTTAACAACTACATACACAACATGTCCCCCTCCCATTCTTAAAAAGCAAATGCAGCCTCACACAACCCTTGGAATTCCAAACACTTACCCCACTAATGTTACAGGTGCAGCAACCCTCGTTAGACCTCCTTCTGGGGAACAATCGTGAGAACCCTTGGCACATTAGCATATAATAACTAATGAAAATGGAGCTAATTGGCCACATGAGTTCTCACCCTTTAAGCACAGATTTAATTTCTGGAAATAGCCATGTTTGGTGACTCCTAATCCATGTTGAAAAATAGACTTTATTTCCAGAGCAGTTTTCACAGCAAAGTGGAGCAAGAAGTACAGAGAGGTCCCATACATCCTTGGCTCTGCATCCCCCCACACAGCCTCCACCAACATCGACGATCTACCCCAGAGAGGTACAGCTGTTACAGCTGATGAACCTATATTGATTGACACATCATTGTCACCCAAAGTCCTAGTACACATTAGGGTTCATTCTTGGTGTTGTATATTCTATTGGTTTTGCTAATTTATAATGACACAGAGCCATCATTATAGTGTTATACAGAATGCTTCACTGCCCTAAAAATCCTCTGTGTTCTCCCTATGCATTTGTTCTCCACCTCCTAGCCCCTGGCAACCACTGATCTTATTCCTGTCTCCATTATTTTGCCTTTTCCAGAATGTCATACAGACATTGGAATCATAGCATGTAGCCTTTTTTTTTAGTATTGTATATATTTTTTTAAGTAACAGTTCTTATTCTTATGTGTTCTCTTTCTTTTTTTAAAGATTTTATTTATTTATTTTTAGAGAGGGAAGGGAGGGAGGAAGAGAGAGAGAAACATCAATGTGCGGTTGTTGGGGGCTGTGGCCTGCAACCCAGGCATGTGCCCTGACTGGGAATTGAACCTACGATGCTTTGGTTCGCAGCCCGCGCTCAATCCACTGAGCTATGCCAAGCTAGGGCAGCATGTAGCCTTTTCAGACTTGCTTCTTTCACTTAATTATATGACCTTAAGGTTCCTCTGTGTCTTTTTCATGGCTCAATAGTTCATTTCTTTTTAGCACTGAATAATATTCCATTGTCAGAATGTACCACGGTTTACTCATCCATTCATCTACTGAAGGACATTTTGGTTGCTTCCAACTTTTGGCAATTGTGAATAAAATGGCTATAAATGTCTGTGTGAAGGTTTTTGTGTGCATTTAAGTTTTCAACTCATTTAGGTAAAATGCCAAGGAGCATGATTGCTGAATTATATGTGAAGAGTATGTTTAGTTTTGTAAAATCTGCCAAGCCACCTTGCAGAGTGGCTGTCCTGTTTGCATTCCCACCAACAATGAATGAGGGCTCCTGTTGCTCCATACCCCTGCCAGCTTTTGGTGCTGTCAGTGTCCCATATTGTGGCCATTCTAATGGGTATGTAGCTTATCTAATTGTTGTTTTAATTTGCATTTCCCAATTGACAGATGATGTGGAGCATCTTTTTATATACTTATTTGCTATCCGTATATCTTTTTCTGTGAGGTGTCTGTTCAGATCTTTTGTCCATTTTTTAATTCAGGTTCTTTGTTTTCTTTTCTTTTTTAAAAATTTATTTATTTATTTATTTATAGACAGAGGGGAAGGCAGGGAGAAAGAGAGGGAGAAAAACATCAATGTGTAGTTGCCTCTCGCATGCCCCCTACTGGGGACCTGGCTCTCAACCCAGGTATGTGCCCCGACTGGGAATAGAAGCAGCAACACTTTGGTTTTCAGGCCGGCGCTCAATCTCCTTGAGCCATACTAGTCAGGGCAGGTTCTTTGTGAAGAGTTCTTTGTATATTTTGAATAACAATCTTTTATCAGATATGTCTTTTCCAAATATTTCCTCCCATTTTTTAGCTTCTTATTCTCTTGATCCTAATTTTTTGGGGGGCGGGGGATAAGAGACAGAGTGAAAAAAAAAGAAAACAAAAAATGGAACAGGAGACAGGAGCAGTGCAGAATTATCCAAACGGTAGACTACGCCTAAGATCAGGGCGCCAGTAGAAAGGAGCATCAGAAACATGAGACAAAATGTTCTGAGAGTATCTGCTGTCACAAAAGACGTAATAACATCTGCCTTTGGCTATAACTGTGTAATTGGTACAACACTTGTCCTCCCACTGAATGACTACAAAACTGAACAGAATATACAGTGCAACTTTTTTTTAGGCTTGGGTAAAAGGTCATGTAGGACTGTGATTCTGGAGAGAAGGGAAACACACATGGTAAGCCTCACGATCACCCTGGTGGGAGGTGGAAAGGTGTCTTGCTGAGCTGAGGGGGTTGAGACTGGATTAGTGGGCTACTGAAGCAGGTGTAAATTGGAGGGGGGGCGGATACATGAAAAAGCAGACGTTGCATGGAAGGAGAAGGCCCACAAGTCTGCACGGGGACTCACCAGGGGCCCTTGGTTGAGGGCCAGGCTGCACAGGCGCAGGGCGCGGCTCTGCGAGGCCCAGCAGGGATGATCTGTCTGGGAGTTGACAGCTGAGTGGGGACACTAGAGGTTGTGCAGATCTGTGAGAGGTTGGTTTTCTGACACGGCCAGAGTCAAGGTGGAGGAACCTCCATGAGCGCCGTGGCCTTTCTAGTGACACTCCAGGAAAGGCATGATTTAGGCATCAGCAATACGTCTTAGTTAAAGGGCCAAGTCCTAAGATTAAGTAAAAACTAAAGTATACTCACTCTTACAAAGAATAAGACCAAGGCTGCAGGGCCAAAACAATATGCCTGTAATGTAACTGCCTACCAGAACAAAAATCAATACCCTCTAAAGGAAGACAGTATCATCTGGATTTCTTAAAACATGTTGTTCACCATGTCCATCCTACAATAAAGAAATTAATTGGAAAAGCATAGAGATTTGACCCTGGATCAAGAAAAACAAAAAAAATTATAGAACAGACTCTAAGAAAACCCAAATATTGGAACTGACAAGAACGTTAAAATAGCTGTTACAAATATTCTTAAGGACTTAAAAGGAAGTATAATCATATTGAGTGAATGAATTGAAAATTTAAACAAAGCAATGGCAATCATAAAAAAACAAGTGGAAATTTTAGAGTGGAAATGTAAAATACCTGGAGTGGAAGTTTAACTGTAGGAAATTAATGGTAAATTGGAGACTTCAGAAGAAAGGATGAGTAAACCTGGAATTAGATAAACAGAAACTGTCCTATCTGAGGAAGAGAAAGAAAAAAACGTTTAAAAAGATTAACAAAGCAGTAACCTATGGGACAGTATCACGCAAGCTAACATATTTCATTAAAGAGAGAGAATAGGATGAAAAAAATTAAAGAAACAAAGGCCAAAGGATCACCCAGATTTGGAAAAAAACATCAAGCTACAAATCCAAGAAGCCTAGCAAACCCCAAGCAGGATGACAACAAAAGGCTCCTAGGCACATCACAGGTAAAGGCTGAAAACCACAAAGAAATCATCTCGAAGCCCATCAAATGAAATGCAGCAGTTCCTTCTGATCCTCAGAAATATCCCCCCCGGATGCCCCGTGGATGCCTGAAATTACCGACAGTACCGAGCCTCATATGTACCATGTTTTCCTCCTATGTGTACATACCTATGATAAAGTTTAATTTACAGACTAAGCAAGTGAGAGATTAACGACAACAATAAAATAGAACAATTGTAACAACCTACTCTAATAAAAGTTATGCAAATGATATGCTCTAGTAAAAGTTATGTGAATATGGCATTTCTCTCTCTCTCCTCTCTCTCCTAAAATATCGACCTGGTGACCCGTCTGGTAACCAAGGCGATGACGAAGTGACTGATGAGCAGGCAGCACACACACTGTGGGTATCCTGGACAAGGGACGGTTCGTGTCCCAGCTGGACGAAGCCCGATTTCGTCATGCTACTGAGAATGGCACACAATTTAAAACTTACCAATTGTCCATTTCTGAACCTTTTCACTTACATTATTGGACCTCCGTCGACTGCAGGTGACTGAAACTTTGGAAAGCAAAGCAAATGACAGTTGACTTCTCATCAGAAACCATGGAGGCCAGGTGGTAATGCGGAGTCTGGCGCCAATAACACCCCTTTTTTATTACAAAATCTTTTATTACAAAATCAAAAGCATGTAATTCTGTAACACAACGTCACACTCAAGCACACCATGTGACATTTTAGGTGAAATGTGCAAATTGCTGTCCATCTCATGCGAGACATTCATGTACCCTCCCCACCACACTCAAGCAAGCCCTCCTTCTGCGGGACCCTGTAGAATAATGTCTTTAAAATGTGGAAAGGAAGTCAGTCTAGAATTACATATTCCGCAAAGTTACTCGTTAAAAGGAAGACAAGAGAAGGTCATTTTCAGATAAAAGATGGAAGAATGCATTGCCAGAAGGCCTGCGTCACAGAACATGCTGGAGCAAACCAGTATGCACAGGAAGGAATGAAGAGTCCTGGGAACGGTAAATATGCGGAGAATGTAGCTCTTTCTGTACCCAACTGTGTTTTCTTGTTTCATTTTCTTTGAGAGGTGACTTGAAAGTAAATGTAATTATACAGAGTAATACTGTTAAAAGACAAAGTGAGGCACATTAAATTTTTGGAGAGTTTGTGCAAGCAAACGTAGATTCACATCAGCCAGTGCCACATCAGAAGTGGCTAGGGGTGCTCTACGAGTCAGAGCCAGGAGAAAGTCTTTTATTACTTAACCGGCTATCGAGTAAGCAGTTTCCCTACTTGGGAAAGCCTAGTTTGCTCTTTGGGAGTGTTGTTCTCAAGTGTTGCTTTCCTCTCCTCCAGTTACTTATAGGAACTGACTCTGGCTTAGAGCTTGGCTACTTACATTGGCTGCCAATGTAAGAGCTACCTCTGTCTACTAACTTCCTTGTTTAATGACTTTCGTAATAGTATGGGGTTTATTATGTATGTACATGCAAAATATATGACAACAATAGCCCATGAGGTGGTAAATAAAATGTTAATGTGATAAAATTCTCAATATTATATAAATTATTAATGCAATGCTAATTCTAAATAGACTGATAAGCTTAGAATGCATACTATAATCCCTAGAACCACTAGAAAACTGTATAATAAAAAGAAGTATAGGTAAAAGACCAATAAGAGAAAATAAAAACAAAGTGTGAAGTATATTTGATTAAATAAAAGAAGGTGGGGAAAGGTGAACATAGGAACAAAAATCAAAGAGACAATTGAAAAATAAGCAGTTTGGTAGACTTAAAATCAGGAAGTACATTAAATGCAAAAAGATGAAGCACTCTAATTAAAAGGCAGAGATTGTCAGATGGGATAAAAAAGCAAGACCCAACTATATTCAGTCTATAAGAGACATGCTTGATACAGAAAGATGGAGAGAAGTTGAAAGCAACAGGATAGAAAGATACCACACAACAGAAAGATCAGAAACCTAGTGTGGCGATATTGCTATCAAGATTAAGTAGATTCCAAGAGAAAAATGATTATGAGATATAAAGGGGAGTTTTTTAGAATTATAAAGGGATATTTTAAAATAGTTAAGATCCTTAAGGTATATGTGCCTGTATTAGTTTCCAAGGATTGCTATAACAAAATACCACAAATCAGGTGTGAAAAAAACAAACAAGCAAAAATGTCATGTCTCACAGTTCCAGTGGGTAGAAGTCTGAAATGAGGTGTCAGAAGCGCCATGCTCCCTCCAGGGCCCGAGGGAGGGACTCCTTCCTTGTCTCTCCCTAGCCCTGGTTTGCCAGCTGTCCTTGGCGTGGCTTGTAGCTACAGCACTTTAATCTCTGCCTCCATTGTCACACGATGTCCTCTCTTCACGCGTGTTTGTCTTCACATGGCAATTTCCTAAGTCATACTGAATTAGGGACTGCCCTAATAACCTCATCTTTTTTTTAAAGATTTTATTTATTTACTTTTAGATAGAGGGGAAGGATGGGAGAAAGAGAGGGAGAGAAACATCAATGTGTGGTTGCCTCTCACATGTCCCCTACTAGGGACCTGCCTTGCAACCCAGGCATGTGCCCTGACTGGGAATGGAACCAGCAACCCTTTGGTTCACAGGCCAGTGCTCAATCCACTGAGCCACACCAGCCAGGGCCCTAATGACCTCATCTTAATTGACTACATCTGCTAAGACTCTATTGCTGAAAAGGGTGTATTCATAGATACTGGGGGTTAGGACTTAAACATATATCTTGTTGTGGGGGTGGGGAGTACAACTATTCAACCCATAAAACTACCTAATAACAAAGCTTCACAATAAAGGAAGAAAAAATGGGACACATACAAAGTTAATTATCATATTGAAGAAATTAACATCTCCGGTCAGAAGTTGGTAGAACAACCAGACAAAAAATTGGGGAGGATACAGAAATTCCAAACATTAATGTAATTGACATTTATATATTCAACAATTTCAACACACACTGTTTTTTCAAGTGCACTAGGAGTGACCACTAAGGTAGACCACATGCTGAGTCATAAGTCTCAACGTATTTCAAAAGACAGGCATCTTCAATGGTAAACCAAAATGGACTTAATAGACATCAATAACAGGTATCCAGGAAAGCTCCAGATATTTGGAAATTAAGCTATATCCTTACAAGTACCTAATGTATCAAAGAAATTACAAAGGAAATTAGAAAGAGTGAAATGATAATGAAAACACACAAATCAAAAGTTGTAGAATATAACCATAGCAGTGCTTAAATTTATAGTTTTATAGATCTGTATTAGAAGAGAAGGAAGTTTCACAATAGTAATCTACTATTCCAACTTCATAAACTTGAAAAGGAACAAACTAACCCAAAGTAAATAGAAGGAAGTAATAAATAATAGAAGAAATCAATGAAAAAAGCAGACAAATGACAGCGAAGATTAAAGTCAAAAGCTGGTTCTTTGAAAAAAATGAACAAAATTAATAATCTATTAGGTGAATTAATCAGGAGAAAAAGAAAACACACAATACTTCTTATATCAAAAATGAAAAAGCATTATTGCTACAGATTCTACTGGCAGGAAAAGAATAATATGTTGGAATCTAAAAACAATAAAACGAGCAGACAGAACAGAACAGACTCACAGATATGGCAAACTGCTGGTTGCCAGATGGGAAGGGGCAGTGGGATGGGTGGGGAAGGTGAGGAAGATAAAGAAATACAAGTTGCCAGTTATAAAATTAGTCATAGGGATGTAATGTACAGAAGGGAATGAATGCAGTCAATAGTACTGTAATCACTGCATCTGGTGACAGTTGTATCCTAGACTTACCGTGCTGATCACTTCATCAGTTATATAGATGTCTGAACACCATGCTGTGTACACCGAACTAATATACTAGGCATGTCAACTATAATTTAAACATACATGTAAAAATAAATTAAAAAAACAAAAGACCTCAGGTGGATGAAATTTTTAGTTTTCACCTGGAAATTTATTAATACAGTCTTTTTTGGTTGTTAATTTTACGGATTTAATAACATGATATTATAAAAGGTTATCCTAGGGGAAAAAAGACAGCAAAAATGGTAGAGTGAGGACCTCTGAAAATTTTGCCTCCATGGAAGAAAACTAACAAAAATTGTCAGGGTTGACTTTTTCAGAACTGTGGAAATTAGCAAAGACCTGGCAACAATTCAGGGGATGCTTATTCAAAAAAAAAAGTGGCTGAGTCTCGGTTAGAACAGCAAACTCTGTGCTGTTTTGACTTGCTCTCTTTCCATCCCTCCAACACTAGCTCCATGGTGGTCTTGAAAGCCAACAATCTGCAAATATATATTCTGTGATCTTAGAAAACACCGGTGAACTTACTGATGTCTAAGCACTTAAGGAAATCTCCGTCTGGCCATTAGCTAACTGACCACTAGGCTAATGGAGCAGAAACTCGAGCAGTAACATAGACAAAGAATAGCGACTTCATGGAGTTAGGTTAGGACAGTCGCCAAACAAATAAGAACAAGCGGTCACGACAAACCTGGGGAGGGGGGACTCTGGGGTCCACAGTACCACACTGTATTATTTTAAATATCAGGTTTTGAATGAAAAATTACACATACAAAGAAATGAGAAGGAATGGCCCATATGAAAAAAAATCAAAGGAAATTATCCTTGAGGATGTACAGGCATTGGAATTATAGACAAAAACTTTAAATCACCTATTTTAAATGTGTTCAAAGAACCTTAGCAAAGCATCTCTTCAGAAATAAAGGAAAGTATGAGAATGATGTCTCTCTAAATAGAGAATACCAGTAAAGAGATAGAAATTATTTTTTTAATAAAGAACCAGATATAAATTCTGAAGTTGACATGCACAATAACTGAAATTTAAAAAAAATCACTAGCGGGGCTCAGCAGCAGACTCGAGTAGACAGAAGAAAGAGCCGGTGAATCTGGCTGGAGGTCGGTTGGGATGATCCGGTCTGTGAAACAGACGGGGAAAAGAAGAAAGAAAAGTGAACGGAGCCTCAGAGACCTGTGGGGCGCCAACAAGCATGCCGACATACGCATACTGGGAGGGGAGGTGGGGGGACAGAAGAAACTATTTAAAGAAATAACAAAGGAATAAAAATAGTAAGAAGGCAGTAATTGAAACAGAGAGAGAAGTAAGAGAGATGTAACACAAGAATATATAGCAAATGCTGATGGAAATCCTACCTTATCAGTAATTTAATGTAAGTAAACGTTCCCATTAAAAGGCAGAGATCTGGAGAATGCATAAAAAACACGGCCCAACTCCATGCCGTCTATAAGAGACACACTTTAGATTCAAAGCCACAGACAGGCGGAAAGTGAAAGGATGGAAAAAGAGATGTTGTGCAAGCAGCAATCTACAAGATAGACCACATCCAGATAAGGAAACAAGTCTCTACGGATTTTAGAAGGTTGAAATAACACAAAGCATATGCTTTAGCCAGAAAGAAATGAACTTAGCCTGCTAGGTTTTAGTACATATCTACTTCACGGAGTTTGAAAAACATGAAGTATGCCCCTCCTAGTCATTTTTACTGTCTAACCAGCCCTTCCAAACTGACCCTGGAGACAGAATTCCACAGACGCTCTGGCATGAGTCACCAGGCCACCTCACCCACAAGACCTAGGTCATAAGGGATTTCGCGGTGTTTATTTCCTGGATGCCAGTATCCATTGTGTTAGGCAAGTTATTTAGTGTCTCTGAGCCCCAGTTTTCTCGTCTGTAACTAGATCATTATACCTACCTTGAAGATTTATTGTGAGATTAAATGGGATACTATCTATAAATCTTCATTCCTACCCACCTCATCCTCTTTCTCCTCCCCATGCAAACAACAGGACCGGCACTGGTCCCTGGTTTGTTAGGAACTGTGGAAAAATTGTTTTCCACTAAACCAGTCCCTTGTGCCAGAAAGGTTGGGGACCGCTGTTGGAGGGTGTACATAGACTAGAAGAGGTTGTAAGGATTGTAAGAGATGACATATGTGACTTGTCTAGCACACAGTAGGAACCCTGTAAGTGGCAGCTATTCCTTTTTTTAGCAGTAGTTTACACCTTTACCTTTTTCTCATTTTTGCAGCTTAGCTTGTCCCCTGGGCCAACTCCAGCCAAATCCCCTGTAAACACCGTCTTTCCCTCTGCCCCCATCCCCTCTCTCCCGCCTCCTCTATCACCCACTTTTCCCACTCCCTGCCCAGAGGGGGAAACAAAGCCAGAAGAATGGTTGTAAACCTCAATAAACAATGGTGAGAAAAGGGTTTAAGTGCCAACATTACTTTTGTCTGAGTATATGTGTGAGAGAGAAACCTCTGTTACACTGGGATGTCTTCAAACCCCAGTGAAACGGAACTGGAATTAAAAAAAAAATCATGTTGTGTCGGTGGTACGAAAGGAATCACCCAGTTGAAGCTTGTGGGCGTGACCGCGGGCTCCAGCCTTCAGGGACCGAGTGCCGAGATGCAAAGCGCAGGGCGAGTGCCGAGGTGCAAAGCGCAGGGCTAAGGAGGAGGAAGTGAGGATTTAAAAAAAATAAAAAGGAAATGGGGCGGTCGTTGAACTGTTCCTACAGTTATTTTTTTAAAGTCCTGTCCCGATGGGACTCCCTCACTCGCCAAGCGCTGGAGACATCGCTGGTCCAGGTGAGTTCTCCAAGGAAAGAACTCGCAACACGCGCGTTTGTGCAGAAGCCCAACCAGATCTCGGCTCTGACTCCCGGGATCTGGGGATCCCCACCCGACGCCTCGGCTTCTGCACCCGTCGAGCGGTGGCGGGAATCCACCGGCGGCCGCGGGAATAACCTGAAGCCCCAAGCTGGGCTAGCTCCCGAGTCAGACCGCAGCAGCCCTGCCTCCCCCGGCTCGCGAGCCCCGGCTCCGCCCCAGCGCGCCACGTGACTTCCCGCAAGGCCGCGGGGACTGCCCCCTGCCA
Organism: Tonatia bakeri; assembly: GCA_004024845.1. Classification (NCBI taxonomy): domain Eukaryota; kingdom Metazoa; phylum Chordata; class Mammalia; order Chiroptera; family Phyllostomidae; genus Tonatia; species Tonatia bakeri. Next base: position 71,697 of record PVIA01005753.1, read on the forward strand.
CTCAGTTTCGTTTCCTCGGCGGCCTCCGGGAGACCGTGAGACCCGCCCCGTCGCGGCACTGCCCGTCCGGTCCCCGGAGGAGCGCCATGGCGGAGCTGTCCCTGGCCGAAGAGCTCATGTGCTCCATCTGCCTGGAGCCCTTCAGGGTGCCCGTCACCACCCCGTGCGGCCACAACTTCTGCGGGTCGTGCCTGGACGAGACGTGGGAGGTCCAGGGCGCGCCGTACCAGTGCCCACAATGCCGCAGAGCCTACCAGGTGAGGCCGCAGCTCCACAAGAACACGGTGCTGTGCGCCGTGGTGGAGCAGTTCCTGAAGGCCGAACTGGCCCGCGCAACAGTGCCCGACGGCTGGACGCCGCCCGCCCGCGCTGAGGCCCCCAAACCCACCGGCCAGGTGTCCTGCGACCACTGCCTGAAGGCGGCTGCCGTCAAGACGTGCCTCGTGTGCATGGCCTCCTTCTGCCAGGAGCACCTGCGGCCGCACCTCGACAGCCCCGCCTTCAAGGACCACCCGCTGCAGTCCCCGGTCCACGACTTGTTGCACCGCAAGTGTTCCCAGCACAACCGGCTGCGCGACTTCTTCTGCCCTGAGCACGGCGAATGCATCTGCCATGTCTGCCTGGTGGAGCACAAGACCTGCTCGCCTGTGCCCTTGAGTCAGGCCAGCGCAGACCTGGAGGTAAGGGGGTGGTTGCGGAAGGCGCAGAGGGGCAGCCTCAGCCTGTTGGGTTGTGCAGAGGGCGCCCCGGTGGGCACGCCGGGCGTACTCTGGATCACTTGCGGTAGGGGGGATGGGCCTTGCTGGAGCTGAGATGGGGCGGAAGACACAGGTGATGTGGCTTGCCTGAAGCCTAGCATTTGTCTGATGGTGTTAATAGAGGGTTTTGAACGTCAAATATGAACCCTGGAGGTTACCTCTGTTTCCTCATTAAATCCCAGGGACACCCAGGGGGTGGGTGTAATTTGTTTCATGTTTCAGTTGAGGAGATGCAGTTCAGAGAAGTTCATTTAGCTCAAGTAACACGGTAAGTGGCCAGGCAGGCGTTGGGACCTGCGGATTTGACTCCCCAGTTTGCCATTTCTCTGCAGGAACCAGCCTCATACCTGACTCTGAGAGCACGGGATGCTCCCGGAGGTTTGAAGTCATGTGAGCAAGAGCCAATGGAGAGCTGGAGAGCTCCAGGACTAGGAGCATCCCTACCACAGGGAGGGCTGGCTGAGTCCTGGGAATTCTTGGACATGACCTGTGGGGAAAGCCAGTGTCCTGGCATCATAGTACCCTCCCTCATGGCTGTGTGTGGCTGTGAGCTGGGATTTGGCCCCTTGGCCTGGGTCCTCATTAGTGAAGTGAGGAGATGGGACCAGGTTGCGTCCTAAGGGGCCTTCCAGGTCTGTGATGATTGTAGTGGTTTGGAGGACCGTAACTTCCACTTGGGGACTTCAGGCAGAGGAGGAAGAGGTGTGATGAAACTGCCTTTTGTTTTATCAGTCTAAGTTCCAAAGTGTTCCCTGGTGACCCTTCATTCCCTCAGCACTGTCACGGAGAACAGGACTGGACTGGCCTCGTGTTGTCAAACCAGACCTGGGGCCTGGGGGTGGGGGTGGGGGAGGTGTTGTTAGTAGTGTCTGGACCTGGGTTCAGGCCTGGCTTTTTTCTAGCCACCGCCCCTCCCCCACGGGCCTGCTTCTCCCAGTCTGAGCACAGTTCTTCTGGACTTCTTCCCTGAGTCTTGGAAGCCAGACCTCCAGGCACAGCCTGAAAGTTGACCTCTGACATGCAACAGCCACCTGGGTCTTCTTCACCTGTGATAGGAAAGAACCTGCCTGGGTTTTGCAGCCAGGAGCCCTGCTCTGCCCTTTATCAGCTGTGGTTTATAGTCACCTCGGGAGCCTCCCTGTGCGGTGGCATTAGTGGCATTCCCTCCCTGCCTGCTGTGGAGGTGGGGAGGCTGCAGAGAGAGCTGCTGTGTGCCACGTGCTTGGTAGGCAGACAGGCCCCAGAGTAGGCGGACTGGCTGTTTGGTTGACAGGGGCTCCAGCCAGAGCTGGTTGTTGAGACCTGCATTTGAATTCTGCCTTTGCTTCCTAGCCAGGAAATCCTACGAGGGGATAATGACAGTTATTTATCTCAGAAGGTTATCGAGAAGATTAAATGAGGCAACCTAGGAGCAGCGTTTTACATTTCTGTTACCCCAGCCAGGCAAGAGGAGAGTGTGCTGGGCGGAGGCAGTCAGGCTGTGCAGATCTTTGCCTCGGAAGGGTGTCTGGACCTGCCCCTGAAGACAGGCAGCCCGGCTCCTGCCCACAGGCCTTTCCAGAAGTTCTCATCCATGCAGGCAGGAGGCACGTAGGGGCAGGAGGGCCCTTCTTAGCCTGTCCCGGAGCCGCAGCTCTCTCAGCCTCCAGGACCCACAGCTGGAGTCTGCGCCCCATTTATCTGTGTGCCACAAACGTTTTGCTTTTTAATTCTTGTGTCAGGCCTTCCTCCACCATCTCTCCCCTTTCTCCATTGTCCTGGCTGAGCCCTTTAGCCCTGCTGCTGCTCACTCCTGGTGGCAGAGCCAGCCCCCGCTGGACAGTGCCCCAGCCTGGGGCAGCTGGCCTGTGTCCACACCACTGGTGCGGGGTGGACCCAGGATTCTGTACCTCCCACGTGGAGGACAAAGGTCCCCGTCTGTTCAGGGATCCTCGGAACTTCAGGAAGTTCTCTACCCTCAACTAGAAAATTGTTGTGGCTTCTAAAGTCCGGGGAAGATTTCCCTTTTGTCTCGAGCTGTGTGGGCCCCCTTCTGCTGTCAGAGGACTGTCATGTACGTTTGATTAATGGTGGATAAAAATCTTTCAAAATATAGAGTTTGGGAGTTCACTACTAAGAGTGACTCTTAGAGGGAAAACAATTGGTAACCCCCCTCCTCTGCCTACCCTGTGTTTTGAGGTTTCTTCTAGCTCTGAGGCCTGTTTGGTTGGAGCTGCCTGGGCCGGGCCTTCAGCCTTTGGCCTACTTTGTCTTGGCCACTCTTAGGGGTCAGGTCAAAGAACATTGTCACAGAGTTCAAATCCGGAACATTGTCAGTGACTTGGGCTTCCAGGGTCAAGTTAGTATGGCCTTGGACTCTGCTTCTTCTCTTTCATGTGACCATCACAGGGTTGATGCAAGGTCAGGTTCAGCCCGGAACGTTTCTAGTGGAGTGGGAGAGGCAGGAAAGAGGAAGGGAGGGTCAGAGTACGTTGAGCCAGCTAGATAGGGGAACTCTTGGTGTGCTCAGTGTGGAGGCTTGTCTGGAACTGTAACACCAGGGTCTTGTAATGTAAGTTAATAGTGCATACCCTAGGTCAAATCACTTAATTACTCTGGGCTTCAGTGTCCTTATCTCGGGAGAGTGGGTAACTCTGACCTCCTGGTTTTGTTCTCAGCTTTAAATAAGTTAATAGGAGCAAAGCACTAGGGCACCGCCTGGCTCGCAGCAAGTATCTCGTAAACACCAGCTGCAGTTATTATGGTGGTGGTGGCTCTTTTCCTTCTCGTTCTGTGCCCCAGCATTTCGCCTGAGCAGGGAGGGAAGGCAGGTAAGGATCTCAGATATTGATTATGAAAATTCATAGAACTACTAAGAGGCCTTAGAAGACACTGTCTTCCTTCAGGCATAATTTACCTTTGTTTCTGGATGTGGCTAGGGACCTAGCAATTCTGAATCACCTTAATTCACTTTCAGGGATTGAGCTGATGGTGGGCTGGTCTGTCACTGGCTCATTCTTTTTAAGATTATTTTTAGAGAGAGGGGAAGGGAAAGGGAAAGAGAGGAAGAGAGATACATCCATTAGTTGCATCTCACACACCCCCAACTGGGAACCTGGCCTGCAACCTAGGCATGTGCCCTGACTGGGAATTGAACTGGTGACGTTTGGGTTTGCAGTACGATGCCGAGTCCACGGAGCCAGGTCAGCCAGGGCCTGCTGGTTTATTCTTAATTCCTTGGGAATGACCGTTAGAGGTCCCCGCCTGTGGGGCTGACTGAGGGAGCCTTGGACTCTGATTTTTGGCCTCCTGCCCCTCTGAGCTGACAGAGGCTCTCCCAGCTGTCTTTGGAATTGGCAGATGGCTCTGGGAGAACCCAGGCCTGTCTCTCTGGATTTCCTCCTCCTGCATTTTGGCTTTGTGATCCTTCCTGGCCTCGGTTTCATCCCCTGTAAAATGGGTGCTAGGAAAACTCATAATCTTGCAAGCTGGCTCGAGTCCAGGCATTGTGCTGAGGACTTCTCTTGTTTCAGTTAAAACTCCTGATAGCTCTGTGAGGTGGAAACAGTTGTATCTGTTTGGTGGCCAAGCAGACGGTAGGTGAGAGACCACTGAACACTGGGAACTGGGCCTGGATCCCTGGCCTGACTGACTCCAGATCCTGTACTAGTTACTGCCTTCTTTGCAGCACTGCCTCCCTAAAAGGATGAAGGGGGTGGTGAAAACGAGAGTGCTTTAAAAAGCTACGAGCAGGCAAGACCAGAGGTGGCGGAAACACCTGCCGAGGAGATTCGTGGGTGGTCCAGGTGTTGGATGCTGGTGGGGGCTGGGCCAGGTCTGTCTCACCCTGGTTTGTTCTCTCCACAGGCCAAGCTGAAGCATAAACTGACTGTCATATACGGTCAGATCAACGGGGCGTCGAGAGCGCTGGAGGATGTGAGAGCCAGGCAGCAGGATTTGCGGGTGAGTGACAGGGCACTTCCCAGCGCGTCTCAAGTGCGACCAGCCACATCTCAGGTGCTTGGGAGCCTTATACAGCAAGTGACTACGTATCGGGTATCGGACGGTGCAGTTCCCACGGACGGTGTTCTCTGGCAGTTTTCTAGAGCAGCCTCATACCCTTTCTTTAAAAAAAAAATATCCATGAACTGCTTCCCAGCTTAAAGAAAATATCACCAATGCAGATGAAACCCTCACTCTACTCCCTTCCCTTTTTATATCTCCCTTTTTTTTTCTTCCAGAAGTAACTACTTTCCTGAATGTATTCACTTATTCCCATGGATTTCTCTCTACTTCTGTTATGTACGTGTGCCTCCCTTTAGCTGTAAACACGACCATTCTCTTTGTGTCTAAGCCTTATGGAAAGGGTGCCAGTACTGTGTGCCTCCTACAGGTTGTTTTTCCCTCGTGAGATTTATCTGTGCGTCACCCCCGCTGATTAATTTTCATTGCTGTGTAGTATTCCATCCCACCAATACGCAGTTCTGTGTATACAGTCTCCTGTTTCCAGGTTTTTGCTAATTCAGACAATCCTGCTTGTGAGCACTCTTGTGGGAGTCTCTGGGGCAGGTGTGTGAGAATTTTTCCAGAGTACGTTCCTGGAGTTGAGTTGTTGGGTCTGAGGGTATGAGCACCTTCGAGTTCACTAGATATTGCCAGACGGGTCTCCAAAGTGGTCCTGTAGCTCTGTGCTCCGCGTCTCGGCAGAGCTGGTCCCACGGGCTTCGCTGTGGGCCTGTCTGATGGGTGCCCTCTTGTCTTGGCTTCTCAGGAGGCTACACAAAGGAAGATGGAACACCTTCGACAAGAATACTTGGAGATGAAGGCTCTCATTGACGCCTCAGAGTCCAACTCCACACAGAAGATAAAGGAAGAGGAGAAGAGGGTCAGCAGCAAGTTCGACACCATCTACCAGATCCTCCTCAAGAAGAAGAGTGAGATCCAGAGCGTGAAGGAGGAGATTGAACTTGCCCTGAAGAAGGGGGACGAGTTTGAGTTTCTGGAGGTGGGCTTTCTTTTTTTTTTAAAGATTTTATTTACTTATTTTTAGAGAGAGAGGGGAAGGGAGGGAGGAAGAGAGGGGGAGAAACATTGATGTGCAAGAGAAGCGTTGATTGGTTGCCTCTCATATGTGCCCCAGCTGGGGACCAATCCCACAACCCAGGCACGTGCCCTGACTGGGAATCGGCGGCCAGCCTTTTGCTTTGTGGGATGGTGCCCAACCACTTGAGCCTCACCGGTCAGGGCTGGAGGTGGGTCTTGATGAGGACACTGTTGAACACTCTTCCCGACTAGCGTGATGCTGTTGATACAGGGACCTTAAGGAGTGGGGGCTGCGAGAGGTCATTGAAAGCATCCCTGAGACACATGCTGTTTGGTTTTTATGCTGTGTGACAGCTTATCACAAATGTAGTGGCTCAGCACATACATTTCCTGTCTCGCACTTTCTGTGGCTCAGGAGTCTGGGGGTTGCCTCCTCGGGGCCTCTCACAGGCTGCACTCTGAGTGCTGGTGGGGCTGCATTCCTTTTGGAGCTCAGGGCTACCTTCCCAGCTCACTCGGTTGTTGGTGAGATGCAGTGCCTTGTGGTGCAGCACTGAGGTCCCCCTCCCTGCTGGCTGTCCCCTCTCAGGTCCTAGAGGTTGCTATAGTGCCTTGCCCTGCAGCCCTCTGCAAATGTGGCAGCTCACTCCTTCCAAGCCAGCAGGGGGTTTCTCTGGGAAGGCCCCTTCTCTCTTTTCAGGGCTTTTCCCTGATTAACTCTGGCCCACAGAGGACACTCATCTTTCTGATGAACTCAGAATCAACACATTTGGGGTGTTAACTGTGTCTGAATAATTTCTTTGGTTTTGCTATGTAATGTAACCTAACCACTGAAGTGATATCCTATCACATCCACCGTCCTGCTTATTCTCAAGGGAGGGGATTTTATAGGCTGTGTACCCTCGGGGAAGGGCGGGAGTCTGGGGGGCCATGGTAGAATGTTGCCCACTGCACACGCCTCTGCTCTCTTCCCCGTCCCTCCTTCTCACTGCCCCTGGAAGTGTCTTTTTAAAAGCACAGGCCTGCCTCCCCGCCCCTGGCCTTCCTGACTTCATACCCGTAGCATGGCCCGCAGGCCCTTGATGACTGGCCGGTCTTTGCCAGTAGCCTCCTGTGTTGCCACCCACCCCCAGCCCATGGTCCATGCTCTGACCACGGCAGAGCACTCACCATGCCCCAGGCACACTGGGCATTGGAAGGGAATGTTGCGGCTGACTTTCTCTGCCTATTGAATCCTGGTCTTTTTCCAGGGTAACTCCAGTTTCCTCTTTCTTCCCCAGATCCCATTATTTTGCCGTTATTGACAGTCCAGGGCATGTGACACTGCCACTGCTGAAACACTTGATGGCATTGTGTTAGGTGTACTTGTCTTTCTTTTTTTTAAAAAAATATTTTATTTGGTTTAGAGAGAAGGGAAGAAAGGGAGAAAGAGAGGGCAGAAACATCTACGTACAAGAGATATATAGATTGGTTGCCTCTCACACGCCCCCAACCGAGGACCTAGCCTGCAACCCAGGCATGTGCCATGACCGGGAATCGAACCGGTGACCTTTTGGTTTACAGACTGGCACTCAATCCACTGAGCCACACCAGCCAGGGCAGGTGTGCTTGTTTTCATGTCTGTTTGGGCAGTTGGCTCCTTTTTGGTGTGGCCCATCCCTTTTGACCAACAACCCTGGCATGTCCAGCGCCGAGCAGAGTGCCTGGCACACAGTGGGTGTTCAGGGAGCCCATGGATTGGGTGACGTGCCATGACCCCTCAGAGGTCCCTACTCCCTGTTCAGGTCTTAGGGAGAGTACGGAAGTGACTGGTCAGTCCATCCTAGGCTGGTCGGCATTAACTTACTTCTCACGTGCTCATTCCTGTTTGTTGGAGTAGCTGCCTTGAGCTCTCAGTACGATTCTGAGTCTACATCTCTGTGACCCGATTTGTGCCTCAAAGTTTGGGACGTTCCTTGAGACCCTTTGTTTTCATTGGACGTGCCCCTCACTGAGTCCTGCACCTTTGAGGCTCCCCTGCCCTTGTCCAGACGGTGTGTTCAGAGTTGGTCTTCGAGGGATGGGGCTGGTTCTGAGTCTCCTGTACTTCTCAGCCACTGTTGGAGGAGCGGAAAGAGCATTATTCATGGGGGCCCCAGCTTTGTTCTTGCCACGAATTGGCAGAGTTCCTGGCAGATCGTTTGTCATTTCTAGACTTTAGTTTCCCCACCTGTCAGGGGAGAGCCATCTGAGGGTCCTTCCAGTTCCAGGTTGCTGCTTTAAAGTGGCACTTGAACCCCCAGTGGCCTCTGGCCTGTGATTGAGAAGGCTGATTGGACTTCCCACCGGCCCGCACAGGGAAGCTCCTCCTGGGGTTCATGAGGCCCAAACCCAGGCCCTGGCTTCTTGGGGCCACACGTACTAACTCCCTGGCTTGTTTCAGAAAGGGGCAAAACTACAAGCAGTCACAACGAAGCCAGTCTACGTCCCCAAGGTGGAGCTGAACCACGAGCTGATCAAGAGCATCTGCCAGAGCTCCACAGACATCAAGGCCGAGCTGAAGCGGTTCCTCAGGCAGACCCAGGACAAGGAGCCCTCCGACTCAGGTAATGTTAACAGCCTACCCTCATGTGCCCCCACTGGGGCCCTTGAATCTGGATGGGTCCCCTTACCATTTTCGAGTGCAAGCGAGGGCCTGGATCCCGAGAGCTGAGGTTAGCTGCAGGGGCCCTGGCACATCTGCCCTCCACTAGGAGGTACTGGGGAGTCTCTGCTTCATATCTTGGGATGGTGGTCATTTTTCCTAAAACATTTTTTGGGGCCTCATGTGATCTTGAGGTTGACTGAGATGGGTTTTGAATGGACTCTGGGTTGTCAGTGTATTTGATGGAGGAATGACTAATTTGGGGGTCAGAGGAACCTGGAATTCCACCCTGACACCCCCGCTTTCTTCCCTCATGTCCAAATGTGTCCTGACTCAGTCTACCTGCCTGACCTCCGTTGCCGCCAGTGGTTGGCGACTTCCCAAATGGACCATTTGCATCTGTTTTTGCTGCAGTGAGCAAGAGCTTATTGGGATGCAAACCTGATGTCCTGGGGCCTTCCCTCCTCACTTCCTTTGGGGGTTTCCGTTGCTTCTAGATCACAGACTGCACTCCTGACCCTGGCCTCCAAGCCCCAGCCTGGTCAGGCCCTGTCTCCCCAGCCCCCTCCTTTGGCGCATGTCTCTGTGTTCAGTTCTTCAAATATGCTAAGCTTCCCGCCCCTGGGCCTTTGTCCACGCCCTTCCCACTGCCGGGAAGGCTCAGCACCTACCACCTTCACCAGTTAATCCTCTCACCCTTTGGAGATCAGTCAAAACATTACATTTCTCAGCAGATCTCCTTGTCACCACTCCCACACCTCGGACTGGGCCCTGGGATCCTCCTCATTCTTTGGGACCCTTTGCACATCTAACATTTTTCTCTTCCTGGCCATTCCCGGCCGTCTTCATACCAGACTCTGGTCTCGGTGTGGGCAGGGCTGGGTCTGGTTTCATCCACCACTCTCTGCCCAGTGCCTAGCTTGGAGCCTGGCTCAGTGCACATCTTGGCTGTGCAACCCGGGGGTGGGTTTGAGTTTCAGCTTGGCCAGCCAGGAATCTCTGCAGCAGGGCCTCTGAAACAGGTGTGGCTCGGCCCCGTGCAGGAGGGCAAAGCTGTTGAATTTGCTACCCTGCTACCACAGTGGTCCCCAGTCTGGGAGAGCGAGGTGTGAGGGAAAGCCCAGAGGGAGGGAACTCCCACGCATCTGTCTCACCACTCCGAGCAAGGGCCTCATCCCCATTGGGTGCTGGAAGAAACTGAAGCTGAGAGAGGGTTCAGAGGTCAAGGAGTTGGGTGCTGGTGGAAAAAAGACCTGACCCCAGCTCTATTTGAAGCCAAGAAAAGAGGGGACACCCATCCTGGATTTCTGCTCTTACAATGACGGGACGGTGAGAGGGGATGGAGTGATGGGATATGCTCCCGGCTGTCTTTGTAGACCCGCTGCCCGCCTGCCTGTGGCAGAGCGGGCTCCTGGCGTGGCTTGGAGGAGCCACATAAAGAAACCCCTTCTTGTTTGGCACAGGGGACTCTGCAGAGCACGTCACAGCGCCCACGCCAAAACCCTCACGCCCTGGCAAGAAGGTCCTGAGTAAGTAACCCTATGTCCCCGTGGCAGTGACATGGCTGTGGCTGGCCAAGGCTCTGGCTGTGACATCTGGCAGCTATCGCTGCTCCTTCCAGATGGGCACAGCCCCTCCCAAGTCACTGCACTCCTAGAGTGGAAGTTGAAGGGGCTGTGGCAGGAGCTCTGCCGGGGCACCTGTGTGATCTGGCCCTGAGTGTTAGCTAGTCAAGCTGCCTGGAACAGTGGGGTTAGATATTTGAGTTTCCTGGAACAGCAGGGTTAGATATCCAAGCTGCCTGGAACAGCATGGTTAGACATTCGTGCTTCCTGGGACAGCAGGGTTAGATATCTGAGCTGCCTGGAACAGCAGGGTTAGATATTCGTGCTTCCTGGAACAGCAGGGTTAGATATTTGAGTTTCCTGGAACAGCAGGGTTACCAAAGCTGGTTTGTCTTGGGAAACGTGCTGACACCCAAGTTCCAGCACTTGGGAGGAGCCCCCTTGCATTTGGGTGGAGCCCCCTGGAGGAGACTGGCGGAGGTGCTGGAGAAGCAGAAGCTCAACCTCTCTCAACTGTCACGTGTCTCTGCTATCACAGTGCTTCCCAATTGTTTTTACAGTATTGCCTTCCTCTCCCATCACCCCAGCCATTTAGAAAATGTTTCTGCTATTGCTTCCATACACGAACAGCGTATATATTTATATGCTGTACTTCTATACATAAAAAGAGTAAGACTTTTTTATCTTCACCCCCACCCCCCCTCCAATCAAGAGCAGTGTCACCTTTGTGGAGAAGGGTATGCTGCTGCCGAGATGGGAGCCCAGGGAGGGATGGCCCTCAGTTCCCTCCTCTGTTGGATTGGGACTGTAATGACACCAGCTCACAGGATCACTAGGACGAGGGAGGTCCACATGGCACACAGGTTGAGAAAACTCTTTCAAGGTCCAAAGTATGCCATTGAACTGTCAGCTGTGTAGTCTCCCTGAAATGTCGGCATGAACTGTGGAGTGGTGCCCATGCCCCTGGGTGGCTGGGGGTGAGAGAACTTCTGGTCTGTGGGTCGTTCGTTCAGTTTTAGTGTCCAGATTGTCTGTGGCGGGCAATGGTTTGCAGTCCATCCCTGCATGGAGCAGAGTCAGGGAGTTGGGGTGCCTGGTGCAGCTGAGGGAGGAGCCCCCAGTGAAGCTGGAACGTGTGGAAGCACGCTTGGTGTGAAAAGGGAAGTGAAAGTGGGTGAAAAAGTACTGTCAGCCTGGATCCTTCTTGAGTCGAGTCATCCTCCTCCTGTGAGTTTGCTCATCGCTGACCACTGACCCCGATCACAAGGTCTTCTCTCAGCATGAGTGAACTGTGGGTGCCGGCCGTCGGGCTGAGGTGGGGGAGTGGGCAAGGAGGGGCGGGCTGGTCACCGTGCATATGAGGCTCCTAAGAATTGTGGTGACCAGGGAGGGGGTCCTGTGACCTCGGCTGGCATCGCAGCCATGGGTCTTCCCAAGATGCTGGTCCGATGGTCCAGTGGCTGAGGGTGGGAGAGCAGTGGAAGGGAAGGAAATGGGGTGGGGAGCGAAGACAACTCCTGAGGAATGTGAATGTGAGGGGGAGGGGGGGAGTGAGCCATGTGCAGCTGAAGGAGGTCTGGGGTGGGCCCCGAGAATCTGCATTTCTTATGGGCGACGCTGATGCCGCTGGTTGTTTTTTTTAAACAGAACATGATTATATTTCAACTTTTTTTTTTTACCACCAACAAATAAAACAGCACAGTAAAGTAACAAAAACATGACATTTTGTTTGGAAGGCATGAGACATGGTTAACATTTTAGGCATAAACGAGCTCTTCAGAAACCAGTTTCAGGGGCACTATAAACCAAAAGGCGCTGCTAGGTCAGGGCCAGCGCTTTGAGAACCGCCGTTTCAGCGAAGGCAGTTTCCGCGGACACGCACTCCAAAGCGTTCTCACAGGCTGTTGCGATTCTTGGTTGGCACACTGTTGCTGCTGACATTATTATTATTATTATTATTATTATTATTATTTTGCATTTTCCCTCTTATGGAGATATCATTTACCTCCAGTAAAATGCACAGATCTTAAATATCCAGTTAGATAACATTTTTTAAAAGATTATTCATTTTTATAGAGGGAGAAGGGAAGGAGAAAGAAAGGGAGAGAAATATCAGTGTGAAAAAGAAATATCTGTCAGTTGCCTCTGGTACATGCCCTGACCAGGGATCGAACCTGCAGCCCAAGTCCATGCCTTGACCACGAATTGAACTGGTAACCTCTCACTTTGCAGAATGATGCCCAAGTGAGCCACACTGGGCAGCACCAGTTAGATTTTTAAAAAAGATTTTATTTATTTATTGTTAGAGAGGGGGAAGGGAGGGAGAAAGAGGAGAGGAACATTGATCAGTTGCCTCTCCCATTTCCCCAACTGGGGACCTGGCCCGCAACCCAGGCATGTGCCCTGGCAGAGAATTGAACTGGTGATCTTTCAGTTCACAGGCTGGCACTCAATTCACTGAGCTACACTGGCCAGGGCCAGTTAGATAAATTTTGACAAATGCATACATATGTGTTACCATTACCCACATCAAGATAAAGAATTTCCTTTACCCCAGAGAATCCCATCATGTTCCTTATTAGTCAGTCCCTCCCCGACCCCACCAATCACGGACGGGGATTTTGTTACCATAGAGCTATTTGCTTGCTGACCCCTTATCTTTTTTGAGTTAAGGAATTCTGGTTTTATTGGTATGGGTCACATTCATGTAAATGATTGTTACTATGGTCTTTTGAAAGTGTCATTGTGTTGTGATTTACAGTATCTTAATTCTGAAACTTTTTTTTTCAGAAGAAGAAAAGAAACCCAAGAAACTTAGTAAGTTGTGCATTTCTGCTCTGTTTGTTCCTTGGGACTTCCTGAGCGCAGTGGACAGTGACCTGTCGCATCAGGGCTCTGTGATGGGGCGTCTGTTCTGGGGGTGTGTTCTGTAGCAGCAGGCAGGCCTGAGGGTGGAGGTGAGGACGAGTGTAAATGAATAAGCTGGGTAAGATGAGTGTAGCGCTGTCTGGACTCATCTGTGTTGCCCTGGCCGTCCAGGTGTGTGTCTGTAGAAGTGGCTCTTGAAAATCAGCTTGGGAGGGAGTAAGTAGAGGCCGTAAGGTCAGTTTGTGTCATGTCCCCAACACATGTCCTGCTTCCTCATTCCAGCCACCACTGGTGTTTCACCCAGCAAGCTTCCCACCTTCGGAGCCCCGGAACTGTTACTGGATTTAAAACAAGGTGGCTTGGAGGGTAAGTTATTGTGGGCAAGGGGAAGTAGGGTATCCACTCTGAGTTTATTCTGAAAATGGCTCTCTGTTTCCTCACCCAGCTGCAGCCAAACCCACCACCTTGCAGCCGAACTCGGGGGCTCTCCAGGCCAAGGTGCTGGAGAACTTCTTAGCCAAGTCCAGACCCGAGCTCCTGGAGTGTGAGTAGCACCGGCAGTCAGCAGCTGTTGCCAAAATACCACTGGTCCCACTGCCAGCTCTCCCACTCGGGTTTTCCAGTTGACTCCCTGCCATTCCAAAACCTTTCCGGGTGCCATAACTTTCACTTTCTCCCTGTCCCACCCAATCTCTCCTGCATCACAGAGAAGAGACGCTCCAGAAGGGCATGCACTCATCTTCTCATGGTCCTCTCACCTGACTCTATGTCCTCTCTCTGCTTCCTTTCCTCTGCTTCCCCAAGGCCAGTTCCTTGGCTAGAGCTCTGGATCTTACCCCTCTTACTCTCTCTGGAATCTTGCGTTCTCAGTTAGGCCTTAGTTTATGGATGGGTGGGTGGGTGGGTGGGTGGATGAATGCATGAATGGATGGATAGATGCATGGACAGATGTGTGGGAGGAGGATGGACTGACGGATGGATGGGTGGATGCACGTGTGGACACACAGGTAAGTAGATGGATAAATGGGTAGACGGATGGACTGGGGGGAATGGGTAAAACAAATGAATAACACACCAGTTGAGGAAAGGTTTAAAAGCAAGAGCACCTTGGGCTCCTGGTAACTGCTCTCTCGGTGTAATGCTGTTTCAGATGCTGTGAAAGTCATCCTGGACTACAACACTGCCTACAGCAAGGTGGTTCTGTCGGAGAACTACACTGTGGCCTCCGTGGCCGACACGCACCAGAACTACCGGCCCCATCCCCAGAGGTTCACGTACTGTTCTCAGGTGCTGGGCCTGCACTGCTACAAGAAAGGGATCCACTACTGGGAGGTGGAGCTGCAGAAGAACAACTTCTGTGGCATGGGCATCTGCTATGGCAGCATGGCGCGGCAGGGCCCCGAGAGCCGGCTCGGCCGCAACAGTGCCTCCTGGTGCGTGGAGTGGTTCAACACCAAGATCTCTGCCTGGCATAACAATGTGGAGAAAACCCTGCCCGCCACCAAGGCCACGCGTGTTGGTGTGCTTCTCAACTGCGACCACGGCTTTGTCGTTTTCTTTGCTGTCGCCGGGGACAAGGTGCACGTGATGTATAAGTACAAGGAGGACTTCACTGAAGCACTGTACCCGGCCTTCTGGGTGTTCTCCGCAGGTGCCACACTCTCCATCTGCTCCGGCAAGTAGGCAGGCCACGACACTCTGGCCGCCTGCCTGTGGAGCCCCCAGGACTCTAGTGAAAATGCTGCAGGGGCCTGTCTCGGAGTTCTTCTCTGAGAGTCCCCAGGGGTGGCAGGGTGGGAGGGGAGCTGAGGGGAGCTGATGGAAGGTGAGAGGGTGGGCAGACGGGACAAGGGATGCATTTTGCCAGGGGAAGGCGGGGCGGGGGGTGATTGTGCTGTGGGCAAGGAAGCCTTCCCATCTCCTGTTGCGCATCAAAGCAGGGTAGGCCTCTCCCTTGCTCTGGTAGGTCCCTGGGCTGCGGGGTGGCTGGGTAAGGCTCTGTGGGTAAGGTCATTAGCACCTCTTTCCTCTTGGAGAAAATCTCTAGTCACTGCAGGTTCGTCCTCAGGCCGTTTGCTGGTGCCTCTGCGCTCTTCTGATCGTGGTGTTTGGACTACTCTCTGTAGGGCTGCTCAGCTCTGTAGACCAGCAATTTTCAACCTTTTTCATCTCGTGGCACTCATAAACTAGTTACTGAACATCGCTGCTATACATTTGTTGTTCCGTGTATTCATGCATTCATTGGTTGATTTCTGTGTGTGCCCTGACTGGGGATCAAACCCTCGACCGTGATGTGTTGGGATGACGCTCTAACCAACAGAGCCACCCAGCCAGAGCTGCTGCTGTAGGTTAAAAAAAAAATTGCAAGCTGTTGAGTTTCAATATTACCCTTTCTCCATGCTAGTTCCCATGTGTGAGGATTTGGGGGAAAATGCTCAGATTCCCGGGTATCTTCTGTGCTTGAGGAACATCACCCAAGGCAGGTCTCCACCGAGACCAGTTTCCCAAAGAAGTCGGTCCTCTTCCTCCACTGGAAAATAGCCTTGCCTCCTTTCCGTCTTCATCACCCCAGTG
Organism: Tonatia bakeri; assembly: GCA_004024845.1. Lineage (NCBI taxonomy): Eukaryota > Metazoa > Chordata > Mammalia > Chiroptera > Phyllostomidae > Tonatia > Tonatia bakeri. Next base: position 87,107 of record PVIA01005753.1, read on the forward strand.
ACAGTGTTACAATGTTTAATCCAGCAGGACCTTTTTCTGTCTCCGGCTTCAAACCGTGGTCTGAATCAGCCTATGATGAATTTCTGATTCAAGATTGAGGTGACTCAGGTCCTGTGTGAATGGAAACCCCTCTCACTCCCAAGTATTAGGAGAGGCGTCTCAAGAGAGATGCTTTGGCTGCAGCCACGGAACCTTGCTGGAGGCCTCTTCCCATATCCTAGGCTTTGGGGAGAGGGACTCCGCTGGACAAGGGATCCCTCTGGGCAAGGGATCCTGACCAGGGCTGCTGGAAGTGTGGTGGTTTTGCTCCTGATAGAGTGTCTTGCCTTCTTATTGGCAACTCTCTGCAATAATTGCTGTCTTTCCCCAGGACTGTGGGAGGCTGGGCTGGCTGGAGTGAATGCTACTCTGATTGGCACAGTTGAGCAGATAATAGCTGAGCCCTCGTATCTGAACCCTGGTGTCACTCGACAGGTTGTGTGGCTGCCTCAGGGACCAGACTGGGTCACCTGCTGAGGTGACTGCGTGCAGCCAAAAGGACCTCCTAGTAGACGCCATGGGAACACAGCCACATGCCCATTCGTCCCTGCCCCAGTTTGCAGACCGCTGCTGGCTCTTGTGTGCATCAGAGGCCTGTCGCTGGCCCTAGTCCCTTCTGCTGTCTTCTTCGTTTGAGTCAATTCCAGGTGCCTGGATTGACCAGATGAGGGGTCAGGAAGACTTTTAAGGATTAGCGAGGGAACGAGCTACAAACACTCTAATACAAGGACCTATTTTTCCTGCCATGTTTCTGCGCAGTGAAAATAACCCCAGTCCACTAAGGGTCGGAGTGAATGGACAGCTGGAGCTTCCCGAGTTCGCTGGATCCTAGTGTCAGGGTGTAAGGGGAAGAAATTTCACCTTTTGCAGTGAAGTGAGTCCTGTTCTGGGTTTGCCCAGAAGAGGAGCTCAGGCCAGGCTCCTTGTGGTTTGGAAAAGTGGCCACCATCAGGGAAGCAGGAACTCCAGACCTTATTTAAAGCATCTCTGGCTTCATGCTGGAATTCCAGGGCCCTCTGGCCTGGCCCGGAGCACGTTGTCCTCCTGCCAGACGTGTTGATCTGTGCCATCTCCCGACAAGGACTCTCACTTCCTTGGGGGGAGAGAGGCCATGTGTGTCGGGAAGACCTTCCTGCCATAGTTGGTTGAAGTGTGGTTTTTAAACATCTTAGCTTGCTGCTGGGAAGAAAAGTTCTCTGGTGATTCTTCTCTGCTTTTGGAGATGGCCAAAAGCATCTTCATTGACCTTATGAAACAAGAGCCTTGTCTGAAGCCAAGGGCTGCTTGGGAAACAGCTGGGCTTAGAGGAAAGCACCGAAGAGGGACCCAGGGGTCCTACTGCGGCTCTTCTGCAGAAATGAAGGTGACAGTGAGGGCCCTTCCCTGGTGATCTACAGCTCAGGAGAGGGAAGCATGAGTCCCTGTGTTTACAAGAGAGGCAAGTAGGTGACCTGTGCAAGGTGCTTTAGAGATGTGGGCCGAGGCGCACAGCCTGTGTCTCCGCCTTACATTCTCCTGCCTTGCAGGGCTGCTGCCTGACCTGGAGTCCCAGGGTTGGAGGGACCTTTCTGTTCATCTGACTTCTCTCTTTGCAGAGGAAGTCAAATGGGGAGGTGTGGATGGCTTGCTTACCACTCTTGCCAACCCATCACGGAGGAGATGCCTCCTACATGCCTCCCACATGCCCCCTGTTGCCCTGGAGAAGTGTCAGAAATTCCCAGAAACGCAAACACAGAAATACCAATCCTAGGCCTGGGTATCAGGGCCCGTCTTGGTTGCTCTGGCGAGATAAAGCAAAGGCCAGGGTCAAGTTTTTGTGTTACTCAAGACCGGCCGGCTGGTTTCTCCTGTTTGAAGGATTCCTGTCTGCCATGGATCTGTGATCTGTAACTGATGTGATATCCCGCACCTTGTTCTGCCGCCCCGTTGATTTTAATTAGTTGGAGCTGTTATTTGTTGAGCTGATTTACTTCAGAGTTGATTCTCTAGGAGATCATCGGAGCCATAAACAAGGACCTTCGGAAACCTGTGAGAAACACGGGGACCAAAGCTGGCTGACTCGCCCGAGAGGCTTGGGGCGCAGCAACACAGCGTTTGGTGTTCTTCTCGCATCTCAGGTCACGTGGACAGTGTCGCTCACCTACCACCCTGGGGTGAGCGAAGGAGGCGCCCAGGGGCTCCTGGGCGCTCAGGCCCCACCCAGCTGCTCCCAGGGGTTGAGATTTCAGCAGCCCTAGAGCCCGGGTGAGACTGGCCATGGTGAGGATTCTTGATAAAGCATTCTCAGACTGCTAGGATGTCCCTGTGGGCTTGCCTCTGGGATCATCCAAAGACAGGGGTAGGGAGAAGGGGTGGGGTGCGATGAAAGGGTGAACCACGAACAGATGATCCGTGAAACAGTGAAGGGATACGACCGTTCACTGAAATGTTTTTTCTACTGTTGCACATTTCGAAAAGTTCCATAGTGAAAAGTTTTAAAATGAAACAAAGAATAGCCCAGGGCAGAGATGGGCCCTGAAGGGTGGGTTCCATCACTGTCTACACTGGGCAGGGGGTGTGGGTTTGCGGTGGTTACATCAGGTCGTGCCCCCTGGTCTGTGGGGAGTGTGTTCCACCACCCCCGTGGACGCTTGAAACCAAGGGTTGTGCCAAACCTCATGGATACTATGTTTCTTCCTATACATACATACATACATACATACATACTTTTATACTTATGATAAAGTTTAATTTATAAAATTAGGCATAGTAAGAGATTAGCAATAATAACTAATGATAAAATAGAACAGTTATAACAATATACGGTAATAAAAGTTATATGAACGTGCTCTCTCTCTGAAAATATCTGACAACTACCCTGGCTGGTGTGTCTCAGTGGCTGAGTGCTGGCCTGTGAACCAAAGGGTCGCCGGTTCAATTCCCAGTCAGGGCACATGCCTGGGTTGCGGGCCAGGTTCCCAGTTTGGGGCGTGTGAGAGGTAACCGATCAACAAGGAATTTGACTGACCTTTGGTTTCCAGAGGAGTGATTTTAAATGCTGGGCATCACCTTAGCAAGAGGTGCGTCCTTGTTATTCACGAGCCCCTTGGATCCCATGTGAGTCAGGGCTCAGGGTTGAGATGACCCAGGATGGGGGCCAGTCATCAGAAAGACCGACCATGAGATTAGAGGTTGGGACTGTGAGCCAGACTGACCTCTAGGATGCGATAGGGGCTAGAGGTTGGTTCAATCAGTTACATCTTTGTAATGGCCACCCCCCTCCAAAAAAAAATAAAACCCCTCTGGATGCCAAAGCTCTGCTGAACACAGTGATGTGCCAGGAGGGCGTGCACCCTGGTTCCACAGGGCGGGGGCGGAAGCTCTGCATCCGGGTCCCTCCGACACTTCGCTCTGTCTGTCTCTTTATTTGGCAGGTCTTGATCTACATCCTTTACAAGAAAACTGTAATCTCAAGTGTACCCCTTCTCGAGTTCTTTGAGTTCTAGTGAATTGTTGAACCTGAAGGAGGTTATGTGCTGTAGATGGGTGTTTGTGTAGCCCCCAAATCCATTTGTTGACACCTAGCCCCCAATGTGGTGGTATTGGAAGGGATCAGGTCAGAGGGCCCTCATGCATGGGGTTCGTGCCCTTATAAAAGGCCCCACAGTGCTCCCTTGTCCCTTCTGCCATGTGAGGACACAGCCAGAAGACAGTTCCTCACCAGTTACCGAATCTGCCAGCACCTGTATCTTGGACTTTCAGCCTTAAGAATTGTGAGAAATAAATGTTGTTTGAGCTACCCAGTTTACGGTGTTTTTGTTATAGCAGCCCCGACTTACGAAACCATGGGAACCTTCTGGGTCTGACACCCGTCGGCCAGAAGTGCGGATGGCCTGGAGGCCACTGAGGTGTGGCTGGTGACTGAGGTGAAGCCAGTCTCGTTGAGAGCACACCCTTCAGCCTGCAGAGCCTGACCCTGACTCTAGGGGATTAGCCCCAGAACGGTGTGGCCCTGTATGTCAGAACAGAGGTGGGGGGTGGGGCCTGCCAACTCTGAAGAAGCCCTTCTTGGCCCGCCTGTCAGTGTAAAACGCACTGTTTTTGAAAGGAGCTTCCCGACTGCTTTCTCTCCAGGGTCCAACCTCCAGGTTTACAGTCGTGGACTTCGTTCCTTTCACCCCCACCCCTTGCAGTGTTTCTTCCTCACTGTCACGGTGCCCACGAAAACACTCAGCTCCAGGCACGTCCTCCCATTGGGAGATGCCACTTAAATTGTCGTGAGACACTGCTGCCCCAATAAAGAGGTCAGGACGGTAACTTAGGGCTCCTCAGTAAAAGTACAAGAAAGCTGTGAGTGTGCATATAGGTACGAGGGGCTAACTTTAGAGTCGAACTCTGCCAAAGGGGCCCACTCACTGATACTGGATTCTCCGTGGGTCTTACGTCTGTTTTCTTGCCAGTCCCAGGAGGCCTTGAGATGCCACTGCATTGGGAAAAATGGGTGGGTTCCTAGCCTTTATTGACTGTGGGGCGGTCGTATACCTGTATTTCATTATTGAACAATCTTAATGGTAAACTATAAGCAGACTCTAATAAAAGGCAGTTCTAAGAGTGAGGGGGAAGGAGGGATTGTAATATAATAAAGGCTAATCGAAAGGGGGTAGTATGAGTGAAAATGCCCTTTGATCAATGGTTTCCCCCACCTACCTTTAGTGACAAGATTTTCTTTCTGAACAGTGGTTTCTTCTCAGGAGTTCAGGCACTTGAGTTTTTTCACTTTTCACCCTATGCACCTGGATTTTCTTGGTTGAAAACATGCAGGTGGGGGCACGTCTCCTCCCCATCAAATTTTGGAAAGGTACTGATGGGGTGTCCACAGGCTCTCCTGCTGGGCAGCCAAGGCCCTGCCCTCAGATGTTTGCCTTGCCAGTGAGGGCTGATGCATGGGGCGGGCTCAGCGGCTGTGTCTGTGTCCTGAGTGGACAGTGTGGGAGACGGACAGTCATGGGAGGTGTCTGGGTCGTTGGCGTCTGAGGAGTCCCAGAGCCTGGATATTTGCGTCTCACCCTAGGGGATGAGATTTCTGTGGGGTCCCCATGATGGACTTGGTGGGCAGACACAAACGTGGTGTGATTCTAGGTCCTCCAGGCGAATGGCTCTATAGGGGTTTCCCAGAAGGTTTATGCCTTCTCATCTATAGCTGGGGCGTGAGTCTAGAATTTGGAAAACGGCTTCACTGCTAACTGGCTCTCAACCACACCATTTTCAGACCTTTCCGTCAGTGACTAAGGATGGTGCCACCCATCATCAGTTCCGCTCACACTGGACTCCCTTCTGGACTCCTCTCACCTGTGTTTTCCACATGAGTCCCATGTCCTTAAAGCAGGGGTGCCACACTCATTGTCACCGGGGGCCACATCAGCCTTGCAGTTGCCCTCAAAGGGCTGAATGTAATTCTAGGACTGTATAGATGTAACTACTCCTTAACTAGGGTGAAGGAGCTCAGTGATGCTGCCAGGTAGAAACAAGGTGCCTGGATGGATAAAACAAGGTGGAGGGCTGGATTCAGCTCACGGTCCTTGTGTTTGCCATCTGTGCCTTAAAGGATCCCATCCCGACCCAGCTTTCTCAGGTGTCTCTGTGACAAGAGAGATCTCCCACTCTTCTTGTGCCCTGGCCCTTGGCTCATCCTCACTGGGTCCCTGGCAGCAAAAACATTGCACCCACACCCGGCCAAGTCCTCCAGGGTCATGTGCACAAAGCAGGCTTTTGTCCAATGGGCACAGTTTATTCCAGGAAAAGTACATAGGACCTTTGTAGCTGCGCTACATCTATGGTGCCGTGTCCAGAGCTAATCCATCTGTTGGAAGTCCGTAACGTCTCCCCCAGCCTCAACACCAGCCAGTTCTTCCAGGCAGGTCTTGCCCCGACCAGTCCTCCTGGGGCCAGGAGCCCAGTGGACAGATGACCAGGATTTCAAAGGCACTTCTGTCAGACTCCTGAGTGTTTGCTCACCACCAGGATCCACTCCTTGTGGGCTGGACTGGCCCACTCTGGGACTGGACCTCAGTGTTTGGCTGGGAGCAGGGCCAAAACACCTATTCTAAAGTCACCTGAAATACAACTCTGACATCTAAGAGTGGAACCATGGAATTTTTCTCTGGGCAGATACGTGCTTTGCCTGGAGCCAGAGAGCCTGCGTGACCTTTGATTACCGATGAACTAATCCAAGTGCAAACCCTTGAGGCTGGGCTGCTAGGTGGTTATCAAAATGTGTGGGCACGGAGTTGCTCTGCATTTCATAATTTACACTTTAAAGTCCATAGGGTCAGTGGTGATGTCCCTCCTTTCATTTCTGATATTAGTAATTTGTACGTTCTCTCTCTCTCTCTCTCTCTCTCTCTCTCTCTCTCTCTTTCCTTCGCCTGGCTAGGGGCTAATTGATTTTACAAGAGGGGAACAAAAAAAATCCAGAATTTATTTTTTAAAAATTGTGTATTGATTCTTAGATGTTTAAACTCCAGTCACCTTCAAAGTACTCTCCATTTGATGCAATATATCTATTGAGACATTTTTTTTCACTGCTCAAAACAGTTTTTTGAACTTGTTCATTTTGACGCCTTTTAGTGCTTCTGCTGTTTTTTTTTTAAATTAATTAATTCACTTATTTTTGGAAAAGGAGAAGGGAGGGAGAAAGATAGGGATGGAAACATTGATTGGTTACCACTCGAACACCCCCAACTGGGGACTTGGCCTGCAACCCAATCATGTGCCCTGACTGGGAATTGAACCAGTGACCTTTCAGTTTGCAGGACAATGCCCAGTCCACTAAGCTACACCAGTCTGGGCATTTTTGCCGTTTTTTGTTTCACCTTTCCCATATCAGCAAAACATTCCCTTCTGAGGACTCTTCATCTAGAGAAACAAACAAAAAGTCATTTGGGTGAGATCAGGTGAATAGGGAGGGTGGGGCATGGGGTCATGCCAGATTTGGTCAAAAACTGCTGAACACTCAGTGCGTTGTAGACAGGTGCACTCATAAATCACTCGTCATAAATAGGCAAACATGTTGAAAGAGTCTTAAAAAAAAAGCCCTGGCTGGTGTGGCTCAGTGGATTGAGTTCTGGCCTGTGAAATGAAAGGTCGCTGGTTCGATTCCCAGTCACATGCCTGGGTTGCGGGCCAGGTCCCCAGCTGGGGCATGTGAGAGGCAACCTATAGATGTGTTTCTTGTACATTGATGTTTCTCTCTTTTTTCCTCCCTTCCCTTCTCTCTGAAAATAAATAAAAGCTAAAAAAAAAAATTCAATGAAGCTGAATGCAGCCTCTCACAACACCAGCTAGTACACTGATACAGATGGGTTCCTAGAACACTCATTTTGCAGGGGAAGCCTGTACTATAAGGGGCCTGCCCTCCAGAAGATAATTCTTTTTTTTTTTTTGGGGGGGGGGATGCCTTTTTGTATTTATTTGTTTCAAAGAATCAGCTTTTGGTTTCATTGATTTTCTCTATTGATTTTCTGTTTACAAATTTTCTGATTTCTGCTCTGCTTTTTTCTCTCCCCTCACCCGAGGACATGCCCACTGATTCTAGAGAGAGGGGAAAGGAGGCAGAGAAAGGGAGAGACATTAACTGCTTGCCTCTTCCATGCTCCTGACCAGGGACCAAACCCACAACCTAGGTCTGTGCCCTGCCTAGGAATTGAAACCACTGTCTTTTGGTTTACGGGATGATGCCCCAACCAACTGAGGCACACTGGCCAGGGCTCTGGTCTATTTCTTATTGCATCCCATCGATTAAATTTGCCTCTTTTTACTAGTTTCCTAAAATGGGAACTTAGATTATGGCTTTTAGATCTTTCTTCTTTTCCAAAATATGCATTCAGTGTAAATTTTCCTCTAAGCACTGTTTTCACTGTATCCCACAAATTTTGATAAATTGGGTTTTAAATTTTCACTTAGTTCAAAATATTAAAAATTTCTCTTGAGATTTCTTCTTTGACCTATGAGTGCTGTTTAACCTCCACATTTGGGCAGTGGGGCGTGGGGGATTTTCCAGTTATTTTTCTGTTACTGATTTCTCGTTTAATTCCACTGTGTTCTGAGAGCAGGCATTGCCTGATTTCTATTATTTAAAAATTGTTAAGGTGTGTTTCGTGCCTTGGAATGTGGTCTATCTTGGTGAATGTTTCACGGGAGTCTGGGAAGAATGCTGCTGTTGGATGAAGCAGTGTAGAGATGCCAATGCACCTGGTCACTGGATGGCAGTGTTGAGTTCCGCTGGGTCCTGGCTGCCACGTCCATTTCTGAAAGAGGGATGTTGGAGTCGAAAGAGCGATGATAGTGGACTAATGTATTTTTCTTTGTATTTCCATTAGTTTTGCCTCACGCAGTTTAACACCTCACTATTAGATGCATACGCATTAAGAGATGTATGTCTTCTCACAGAACGGACTACTTAATCATTATGTAATGCTTTTTTAAAATCCCTGGTAACTTTCCTTGCTTTGAAGCCTGTTTTGTGTGAAATTAATATAGCTTCTCCTGCTTTCTTTTGATTAATGTTAGGATGGTATATTTTTCTGTTGACTTTTAACTTATGCACATATTTACATTTAAAGTGGGTTTCTTGTAAAGAACATATACTTGGGTCTTGTCTTTTGATTCACTGACAATCTTATATTTGAACTTGTACATTTAGACCACTGATGTTCAACGTGATTATTGATGTATTCCATCAGTATTATTCACAATGGAATAATATTCATCATGTAGTATTATTCTTCATGTATTCCATCACTATTATTCATTATGGAGTGATATCTACCATATCCATTACTGTTTTCTATTTGTCATTCTTGGTCTTTGCTTCTATTTTTGCTTTCTAGTATTTTTTGCTTTTTGTGGTTTTCATTTGTATGATTTCATTTTCTCTCCTTTCTTAGTTTGTTGTTTATATTTCAAAAACTTTATTCGTGGTTGCCCTAGAGTTTACAAAAGGTGAGGTCCGGCAGAAGGAACGCCTGCTCAAGTGTGGTTGGCAGAGTGATAATATGGGTGTAATAATTCATGATTTTTTTAAAAGATTTTATTTATTTATTTTTAGAGAGGGAAGGGAGAGGGAGAGAGAGAGAGAGAGAGAAACATCAATGTGCGGTTGCTGGGGGACATGGCCTGCAACCTAGGCATGTGCCCTGACTGGGAATTGAACCTGTGATGCCTGGTTCGCAGCCGGCGCTCAATCCACTGAGCTACGCCAGCCAGGGCCTATAATTCATGTTTTTAATGTGAACATTTCACCTAAAACATTATGTGGTGTGCTTGAGTGTGATACTGTTATGTTACAGAATTATATGCTTATGATTTTGTAATAAAAGATTTTGTAACAAAAAGGGGGTTATTTGTGCCGGACCCTGTATATTTGTGGCTAATCCAAGTCCACTTTCAGACAGCACCACACCACTTCCCAGGCAGTGTGGCTACCTCATAATGACAAATGATCCCAATTTTTTTTCCTCTCATCACTTCAATCATTGCTGTCGTGTATTTCACTTATAAGCATACAGAAGCACACATACATATGTTATATATATTATATATACATAAGCATACATAATCAAATACATCATTGGTATTATTTTGGATAAACTACTGTTAGAGCAACTAAGAATAAAGAAAGATGAAAATTTTTTTATCTCACTTATTCCTTCTTTGTTCTTCCTTACTTTACATAGTTCTGAGCTTCTGACCATATTATTTTCCTTCTCTCTAAAGAATTTTGAAAACATTTCTTGCAAGGGGTCTACTGGCAACAGTTTCCCTCTTTTTTTTTTTGGTCTGAGAAAGCCTCTCTTTTTCCCTTACTTTGAAGTACAATTTCACAGGGCACAGGATTCTAAGCTGGTGTTTCTTTTCTTGCAATGCTAAATATTTCACTCCTCTTCATTGCATGGTTTCTCAAGGAGATATTGGATGCAATTCTTATTTTTGTTCCTCTGTAGAGAAAATGTCATTTTACTCTGGCTTCTTTCTGGATTTTTACTTTATCTTTTTTTTTTTTTTTAGTTTAAAAATGATAGGCCTAGGGGTAGTTTTGGGGGGCATTGATGTTGCTAGATGTTCTCTGAACTTCCTAGATGTGTGGTTTGTTGTCTGGTATCAATTTCGGAAAAATTCTCCATCATTATTCTTTCAAACAGTTCTTTTGTTCCTCTCTTTCTTCCCATCCTGTTATTCCCATTATGTGTACACTGTATGTTTTGTAGCTGTCCCACAGTCCTTGGATATTCTGCTCTGTTTTTTTTTTCTTTGTTGTCTTTGTTTTTCACTTTTTGGGGATCCACTGATATATCCTCTAGTTCAGAGAATTTTTCCTTCAGCCATGTCCTGTGACGAATAAGCCCATCGAAGTCATTCTTTATTTCTGTTACAGAGTGTTTGATCTCTGGCATTCCTTTTCAATTCTTTGGATTTCCATTTCACTGCTCACATTTCCTGTCTGCTCCTTTATCCATTAAAGCCCTTAGTGTATTAATCAGAGCTGCTTTAAATTCCCAGGCTAATAATTCCAACTTTCCTGCCGCAGCTGGTCCCGATGCTTGCTCTGTCTCTTCATATTGTTTGTTTTGCCTTTCAGTATGCCTTGTAATTTTTTCTTGCTGGTCAGACATGATGTACTGGGCAAACGGAACTGCCGTACATAGGCCTTCGGTACCGTGGTCCGAGGCGTGTGGGGGGCGGGTGCCCTCTGACACGGTCTGAGTCCCTCAGTGACACCGCGCTTCTGGGGGGCAACTTCCACAGGTGTTTCCCAGCGTTTTTCCTCCCCTGCCCTCCCCCAAGTGGGACAGGATGGCGAGAGTGGGCTGGAGCTGGGTATTTCCTTTCCTGGCCCGTCAGGCTCCGACACCCCAGCAGGCCTGCCAGTGTGTCTCGCTCTGCTGGAGTGCCCATCCCGTAGCCCAAGGTTTGCAGGTTTGATTCCCTGTGCGAACACATCCCCTATGTTGCGGGTTCGGTCCCCAGTCAGGGCACTTAAGATCCCGGCGTCCGGGCGCATCTGGGAGGCAACCGGTTGACGTTTCTCTCTCTCCAAAAAGCAGTGGAGAGAAACACTGCAGCAGGGCGGGCTCCGGTTAATCAGTTTCCCCTGCCAGCGGGCCTCGTGGAGGACGGAGCGCGCTGGGGACTTCAAGATGGCCCCTTTCCCCTCCCACTGCCGGAAGCTGGAGGCGATTCCCCCGGTGTGCACTGTGGGGAGCGAGTCGAGCTCTCGGGGCTAACCTCACGGTGCGGTGGGGTCCGCCGTCGCTGGGCCCCAGCCGTGCGCCCGGGACCCCTCAGGCGTCCGGCCCGGGCCCTGGTTCCAGAAACGCTTCGGCTCCCATCTCCGGTGAGTCTCTGCTCCGGAGAGCTGGCCCCCTGTGTTTGTCTGTCTGCTTCTGTCTGTCTGCTCCCCCAGCCTTGGGGGCTGCCGTGCATGGGCCGGGGCCTCCTCTTCCTGACAAACCACGAAGAGTTGTTGAATTTTCAGTCCGTCCAGCTTTTTACTTAGTGTTTGGATGGAATGTCAGCTCCGAGGCGTCTTACACGCTCAGCTGGCCACTGGGTATCCGCGACTTCATTTTTCATTCCGTTCAAGCTTCTTTCCCTTTCCTTCATTTCTATTTCGACCTACTGGTTATTTATTTATTTGTGTATTTATTGTTTTTCGATGACAGTTGACATTCAGCTTTACTTTATATTACTTTCAGCCGTACGGCCTAGTGGTTGGAGAACTACGTAACTTACGAAGGGACGCGCCCGATAATTTCAGGGCCCACGTGGCACCGCACGTGGTTATGACAGTGTTATCGGCTGTGTCTCCCACGCAGTACTCTGTATCCTCGCCTGTCGGTTCTCCAGAAGTGCTTAGTTTCCCCCATTTGGGGGTTTTCCAGGTATCTTTCTGTCGGTTGTAAATCGAATCCCACTGTGGTCTGAGAGTACAGTTTGCATGGTTTGAATTGTTTCGGATGTGTCAGGTTTTGCTGGATGGCTCGGAATGCGGTCTAGCTTGGAAAATGCTACCTGTGCATTTGCAGGTGTGTGCGCACTGCGACCGTGGGGGGAAGGGTTCCGTGAAGGTCAGCGGGTCAAGTTGGTTGATGGTGTTTGCAGTTCAAGGCCTTTCTGTCTTTACTGCTTTATGGCTACTTGGGGCAGCTGTTGTGAGAAGGGTGTTGACGTTTCTCACATCAGAACTGTGACGTTTCTATGACACAGTTCTGACCAAAACTGTGGAGGTGTCTCTTTCTGTCAGAAGTTTTACCGGTCTTTGGTTTGTGTGATTTGAAGCTCTCTTATTATTAAGAGTATAAATATTTAGGATATTTATGTCCTCTTGACAAATTTGGCCTCTTTATCATTACGAAGTGACTCTTGTTATCTCCGGTAATATTCTTTACTCTGAAAACTACTTTGTCTGATATTCATATAGACATAATAGCATCCTTTTTTAAAAAGATTTTACTTTTTTTTTTTTTTTTAGAGAGGGGAAAAAGAGGGAGAGAAACATAGTTGAGTTGCCTCTCCTATGTGCCCTGACCGGGGACTGAACCCACAACCCAGGCAGGTGCCCTGACCGGGCATCAAACAGGCGACCCTTCACTTTGTGGGATGATATCCAACCGACTGAGCTACGCTGGTCAGAGCCATAGTAGCTTTCTTTTGGTTAATGTCACCATGACATAGCTCTTCTTCCATCCTTAGGGTTTTAACCTGTGTCATATATTTCAAATGTATGGTATTTCTTATAGGCAGTGTATATTTGGGTCTTGCTTCTTTATGCAATCTGATGATCTATTTTAAATCAGATCAGACCTTTCCATTTAATGTAACTGGAGGGGTGGGAAGACACCGGCCCAAGATGTGCTACATTGGCATGTGTATTGTTTTTTAAATTATATTTTATTGATCATGCTATTACAATTGTCCTGATTTTCTCCCTTTGCCTTGCCTCTACCCAGCACCCCTCACTCCCTCAGGCAATTCTCTCCACCTCTGTTCATGTCCATGGGTCACACATATAAGTTCCTTGGCTACTCCATTTCCTGTACTGTACTTTACATCCCCACGGCTATTCTGTGGCTACCTATTTGTACTTCTTAATCCCTTCACCTCTTCACCCATTCCCTCACACCCCTCTCCCATCTGGCAACCATCAAAACACTCTCCATATCCATGATTCTGTCTCTGTTCTTCTTGTTTGTTTGATTTTTAGATTCAATTATTGATAGATATGTATTTGTTGTCAATTAATTGTTCATAGTTTTGGTCTTCTTTTTCTTAAATAAGTCTCTTTAACATTTCATATAGTAGTGGTTTGGTGGTGATGAACTCCATTAGTTTTTTCTTGTCCTGGAAGCTCTTTATCTGCCCCCTTCGATTCTAAATGATAGCTGTGCTGGGTAGAGCAATCTTGGCTGTAGGTGCCTGCTTTTTATGACTTTGAATATTTCTTGCCAGTCCTTTCTGGCCTGCAAACTTTTGAGAAATCAGCTGACAGTCCTATGGGAACTCCCTTATAAGTAACTGACTGCTTTTCTCTTGCTGCTTTTAAGATTCTCTATCTTTACCCTTTGGCATTTTAATTTTGATGTGTCTTGGAGTGGGCCTGTTTGCATCCATCTTGTTTGGGAGTCTGTGCTTCCTGGACTTGCATGTCTATTTCCTTCACCAAATTAGGCAAGTTTTCTTTCATTATATTTCAAATAGATTTCCAATTTCTTACTTTTTCTTCTCTCTCTGGCACCCCTAGATGCGAATGTTGGAATGCTTGAAGTTGTCCCAGAGCCTCCTTACACTATGCTCATTTTTTTTCATTCTTTTTCCTTCTTGTTTTTCTGATTGGTTGGTTTTTGCTTCCTTATGTTCCAAATCATTGATTTGAATCTTGGCTTCATCCACTTTATTGTTGTTTCACTGTAAATTGTTCTTTATTTCAATTAGTGTATCCTTCATGTCTGACTGGATCTTTTTTATGCTGTTGGGGTCCTCACTAAGTTTCTTGAGCGTCCTTATAACCAGTGTTTTGAACTCTGCATCTGGTAGATTGCTTATCTCCATTTTGTTTAGTTCTTTTTCTGGAGTTTTGATCTGTTCTTTCATTTGGGCCTTGTTTCTCTGTCTCCTCATTTTGGCAGCCTCCCCTTGTTTGTTTCTGTGTATTAGCCACTTTGACTCTGTGTCTTGGTAGTGTGTCCTAATGTAGTGGGTGTCCTGTAGGGTCCAGTGGTGCAGCCTCCCCTCGCACCCAAGCTGGGTACTTGAGGTGCACCTTTCATGTGGTCTGAGTACACCTGCCTCTTGTAGTTGAGCCTTGGTTGCTGTTGGCAGATCAATGGGAGGGATTTACCCAGGCCAGTCAACTGCAACAATTGGCTATGACCACTTGTCACCAACCTCCACCCTCCATGGAAGATCAGCTGTGCAGGGGCAGCATGGTGGTGCTCCAGTGCGGTCTGTAGCTGTCCCCTGGGTGTGCTGGTCCTGGGGTTTCCCGAGTGTTGCAGGCCAAGTTCAATCCCTACCTGTGTTTTGCCCAGGAGCATCCTGCCTGAGCTGTAAAGCAATCTCAGATGGCTACTGCTTGTGCTGTGCTTGGAGATTCTCAGGCGAAGCCCAGCTGTGGATCTAGGCTGGCTGCTGCTAGTGCTGGGCCTGAGGCCATGCTAATACCGGGGCTCACTGAGGCAGCTGTTGATAGTTGATAGGACTTAGGAAGTTGTGAAGCAAAAGCCAAGACCAGCCATTCATGTGGAAAAACACTTAAGTGGGCCTGTAATGTGGGTGGGGCAGAGTCTCTTGGGATCTCCAAGGTGGGTCAAACAGTGTTAACCAGGTTGATGGAGTCTCAGGTATGGCACCAGCTTGCCGGCTCTGTGTGTGTGTGTGTGTGTGTGTGTGTGCGCGCGCGCGCGCAGGGCGTTGGGGGGGGGGTGGTTGGAAAAGGGACAACGGCTTCTGTTTGCCTTGATGCCAGACACTTCAGTTTCCCCCCATATTGCACTGGTGCCTTTCAAGCTGCTCTCCTGGTGCTGGAGCTCAGAGGGAGTGAGTCTGAGTAGGTGACTCCGTGTGTGGGTTCTTTAAGAGGAACTACTTGGGGCTCCAGAAATTTCTTCCATTGGCTTAATTTCTGCTAGTTTTTGCAGCCAGAAATTGTGGAGACTTATCTTCCTGGCACTGGAAACCTGGGCTGGAGGGCATGGTGTGGGACTTGGACTCCTCGCTCCTGACATACCCCTCCCGAATTTTCATCTATCACACATGAGGGGTCAACACATTCTGTGTCTGTGCCCCTCCTACCAGTCTAGATGGATGTGGTTTCTTTAATTCCATAGTTGTCAGACTTCCATTCAAGTTGGTTCTGACTGATGGTTGTTCTGTATTTTAGTTGTAATTTTGATGTGGTTGTGCAAAGAGATAAGCTGTGTTTGTCAATGCTGCCATCTCAACAGGAAGTTGGCATGTGTGTTATTTTGAACTGAAGGCAATTGATAACTTGCAGGCTCATGAGAAACTTTCATTACTCCCTTAAAGAATTTAAATTGGGGCCTTGCCCATAATAACTTTTTATGACCTAGCTATAGGGCACAGCAAGCAGGTAATTACTCCACATTTGTTTGTCTTCCTTCCTCTGAAGTGCCAAGGCATCTTGCCTCATCCTTGCCTCTGGCTGCCATATAGAACTCATTTTAACTTTCTGTCTCTGAACCTGTCGTATATGTGGGGGCCCCTGATTCTCCTGTGTGTGGAGTCCCCATATTACATATGTTATTAAATTTGGTTATTTTCTCTTGTTAATCAGTCTCATGTCAACTTGACTATTAAATCAGCTGCCCTAGAAGGGTGGAGGACAGTTTCTCCCTCGCCCACATAACTGAGCATGTAGAATAGGAAATAATACTGTAGTAATATCTGGAAAACAAGAAGCCATAATTCTCTCAGTCTTTTTTACTTACCCCTTGAACACTTACATACCAATTTCAGGTTGGCCAGCATCTATGTTAATTTACTGTTATGCTGTGAAATGACTATTGTTTTACTCTTGGATAGGAAAATATTCATAAGAAAAAAGCTACTTGGTTTGCTCAATTTAACATTTATTTGTGTGTGTGTGTAAAAGATTCACGGGCATACAGAAATAGCATTTGCACTTCAGTACCAATATCCATGAATGGTATGGGATTGTTGACCACCTGACTCGACTGGGACTCCCAGGTGCAATAACCCTCGAAAAGACACAGAGTGGTGTTACTTGTTTAGGGCCCAGAGACTAAATTCTTAAAATGCTAAACCATTTTGGTGCTGTTTTAACATAAGTTGTTTCTTAAAAAAAAATCTCAGAAACTTACTCCCACTTTATAAAGCTTTCATTGCTTCTCTGAGAAGGGATACCTCTTTCTCCCCCACCTAAAGAAAAGGCTCTGAATGCAATCTGTGCTGTGTTTCCTTTCTGGGAAGTTTTAAAATACAAGCCTAAATTTACTAATGAGGTAGGAAGTGCCAACTATCTTTGGTTAGAAGTAGGTGCCAGCAACGTCATCTTAGAAGAATTCTATGAAATGTACGCCCCGAGCTTCCGCATTTCTTTCCCTGTGGTGGGCTCTGCACAGGTCTGTGCTATTCTAGGAAAAGCCCTTTGCTCTGTTAACAGAAGCCCCACCTAGAACGTGGGGTGGTTTCTGTTTGCTTTGTTATTCCATCATGATTCATAACGAGACCCTGCTGATTGTGTCTGACTGTTCAATAGGCCTCCAGCAGGGTTCCATCAGCCCTTTCTAAGAATGACACACAGTGAGTGACCCTTCATCTGTCACCGCTCTGGAAGGGAGCCAGTAACCAGAAAGCAAGTGTAGGAGGACTGGGCACTGCTGCATGCTTTTGGGAAGGAGCGGCCTTTGCCGTGAGCAAGAAGGGGGAATACTCAAAGCAGCCACGCCTCGCCTGATGGCGAGGTGGAGGCTACAAGAAGGTGGGGAGCAGATGCTAGAGTTCTGTTCCCAGTTGTCTCTTCTCGTGTCTCTTGATCTTTCCCTTTCTGTGGGGCAGTTCCTTTCTCCCGTGCTGCCAGTTATGCTCCTGCATTCCTTAACAAAGTAACAACATTTAATTAACAAACAAAACAAAACAAAAACCCCACCAGTTTGCTTAATCTGGTGTAGCCCAAGCTTCTGCCTCCTCAGGTCATGGGGCATCTTCTGTTGATCTATTTAGGATGATTTTGCCACTGCGTACCTTGTCCTGTCTGCCTTGTCCTCCAGGGTCAGTACACGCAGACCCAGGGAAGGGTCCCAGGACTGAAAATATACCTCCATAAGCAGAGGACAGGGAAAGACTAAAGACAGAGGCTGGCCACTGCACTCTGGTAATTAGTAGAGTTTTTAAAGAGAAACTTACATATAAGGCATGTCTTGTGTGGTTAGAAGATAAAATGGATCTCTGTCCTCCTTGGCAGGTGCCAAAGAATTACATATAGAGTAAAGGGAGGGAGTAGTCGCAGGTAAGTCGCATGTGAGTGCTACCAGGTACATACAGGAAATACATGCTCGGCCAGGTCAAGGCGACAGCCTCTTCCAGGAGCCGGCATGTGGTGGGAGGCGGGGGAGGGCTGGCTTGTGTCAGAATGAACGTCACGGTCAGACAGTCTCTACGGGCAGCCCTCCCGGCAAGCAGTCCCTGTTCTGGCCTGGGTCCGGCAGCTCTCACATCATGGGACACTCTCTCCTTTACACCGTCTCAAACTATCTGTGGCGAAGAATCGGGTGTTTTGTTTCACTTTTCAAAAAATTTCCAACACATGTATTGATATTTTTAAAAACACAGTAGAAGAAAATGACATGAAAAAGACCTAAAAAGACAAGCCACACTTCACTATTATTAGATTCAATGGTTGACTGTCAGAATAGCTGTAAGGCATTTCTAAACTCTCCCCCTCAGTTTCTGCACCGATTTCCTGGTGGGTGGAAAGCGAACAGTTCCTGGGCCGTACTTTGAGTAGTGCAGACATGGGGAATACCTGAAAAAACGAAGTCCAGCGGGGGACTCTGATGGGCTGCTGGTCGGTCGATGGGCTCCTTGGGACCCATCAGCGACAAGGGAGGAATGATCGCGTGGTAGGAAGCGGCCCCTTTGTCGGTGTCTTTGGCTGGGGGCACTTTCCAGAGACTGAGGCATGAGACGCCGGCAGGCACACTCCAGGAGCACCGCTCAGCCGTGTGCGTGGCTGCCCGGTGGACGTCAGTGCCTCAGCCACTCGATTTGTTCAGCTGATGACGTGAGTGTCCCCATCCCCACGGGCTGGAAGTGGGGCTGAGAGTAAATGTTGCAGAGCCAGTGTCCCCGACACACAGAGCAGATCTTCACGTAAAAACGTGGAGTGCTCGTGAAGCGAACGCAGAGATGAACAAGCCGAAGCCCTCTGTCCTCGAGAGTGCAGTGTTCAGAGCTTCTTCATGGACTTTTACTTTTCTGTCTCCTCCCATGAGAGAAGTGCTGTTTGTATTTCCCAGTCCCAAACCCTACCGAAAAATTAAATTCTTTATAGCAATGTGTAACACTTTCAGCCCCTCAAAAATGTCTGAATTTCTTCCACAAGTAATTTAACTTTGCATGATCGGTTTCCTTGTGTGGGGAGTCTCTTTGAGGGCTGTATAATAAACCCTGGCACTCCTAGTACCTAGCTCAACAGCATGCCTGCCTGTATTCAACATTCTTTTTTAACATTTTATTTATTTATTTAGAAAGAGGGGTAGGGAGGGCGAAAGAGAGGGAGAGAAACACCAATGTGTAAGAGCTACATCCATCAGTTGCCTCCTGCCCGCCCCCACCTAGGGACCTGGCCCACTACCCAGGCAGGTGCCCTGACTGGGAATTGAACTGGTGACCTTTTGGTTCACAGGTTGGCACTCAATCCACTGAGCCACACCAGCCAGGGCTCAACATTATTTTTTTTATACTGTGGATGATGGTTGTGTTGATGACGAAAAAGCAGCAGCGATGAGGACCTGGGGTCAACATTTAGCTCCTAGTGACCGATCTGTAAGATGGAGTTAATAATCCTTACCTCCCAGAACTGTGCACTCTAAGAGCTAAAACTAAGTAAAAGCATCTGGCACAACACCCAAGTGCTCACTAAGTGTGTGTCAAAGCTGCTTAAGAAGTCAGGACACAGAATTGTCAGGGGTTGCTTACACAGTAAGAGAACTTTCCTTGTGAACTTCAGTGGTTCTCACAGCCAAGCATGATGATTCATGTTTCTAATTATTGACCAAGAAAAGGTGCATGATACCTGGCATCATTTAAAACATAAAGCAGGAGAGTGAGCAATGCACTTTAAGTTGTTTCAGAAAAACTGTAGGAATGGACTTCTGGGTAAAGATGACAAGATGAAGCTGGATGACAGTCTCCTGTCTGTAGTACCTAATTGTGCTGTGACTGTTCGAGGCTGGACGCGTTCACGGTACTCAGGCAGACGAAGAATGTTCATGGGGCCGTTGGGATGTCTGATGTGCCCTTATTCATGGGTGGGTGGTCCCTGCATGCTGCAAGCTGCGTGTCTCCATGCATGACCCCGCGTGCCTTTGCATGTCACCTGTCCCCCAGGGTGGCTCCCCAGTGTGGCATCCAGCAGGGAGCCCCTGCTCTCTTACATGCTCGAGGCAAACAAAGCCTGCAGGGAGCCAGCACAAGTTGTGTGACATAGTGAGGTTCTGTGCATGTGAGCCCGCTCAAGGCTGTGGGAATACTCATCGGACCCAGTCTCGAGGCTGTGAGAACACTGTTCATCAGGCCCATTCTCAAGGCTGTGGCAAACTGCTTCCCTTAGGTGCCCAGACACCGGGTGAGGAAGCCAGCCTGCCTCCTTTTACCCTACACTAATGAAATGAATTAGAACACATGTATGCTGTAAAATGTTACTTGAAATCCTGATCACAGCAGATAAAACCACAGTGATGTATAAAAATTTAAATGGAAAGAAATGCACATTTTTGCTAGGTATCTTAAGATGCCTTCATTCCTCCCTCCAACCCCCCGCTATAATTATCATGCGGCCCCGTGGGAGACTACAGGTGATCAGTTGTTGCCAATCAGTATATAAAAATTAGATGGCAGAAGTCTAAGTTTCTATCTTTTCTAAAAGGACTAGTTCTGTTCACACTGCCCCTGCTTTCCTGTCATCAGCATCTCTCTAGTTTACTGCGATCTCTCACACTCCTCCTACCTTGTTCCTCTGAGCATCTGAGTTTGCAACCTGTAGGTGGGCGCTCGCTGCAAGTTTATGGAGAAAATTGAGGCTCAGACAGAACAAGTAACTTGCCCAAGTTCAAGAGTGGCAGAGGCTGGGTTTCAACCTGGATACTTCAAATAAGTTCTGTACCCTTTTCCCTGTGCTGACTGAAAATGAGATGAATTCACCTCATCTGTACATCCCACCTCTGCTGCAGCATGAGCCAGCCTTCAGGTGTGGGAACATATGTTTCTCCTACGTGTCATTCAGGTGTGTATATACTCTGTGCCCCAGGCTACAAAAGCCATACAAAATAAATTACATTCTCCTTTTTGTCCAAACGTATCTGATCTGGGATTTGCCACACATTGTACGTTTGTCCAAGGACTATATACTGTGAAACTAACTCAAAGTCACTTATTTTCTCGTTGTTGTGTCCAAAAACACTGAATCATACTTTTTAAGTGCCGCATTTTAAATTTTATTCAAAAACAAGCAAATGCCTTCAACATATCAAATGCTTTAGTTCACATTTCTGTCTGCAGGCAACGACCACAACAGAAACCCAGTACAACAAAAGCAGTTAACACAGGTAATTAAGTGGTAGGTACGAGCTTGGCGGCCAGAGGGGCTGAAAGTGCAAGAGGCCAGAGGGCTGCTTAGGTGCAGCCCTACAAGTGTCCTTTGCATTGTGGATTCAGAGATCTGACTCAACCAGTTCACTTGCAAGGGTGCTCAGTGCCAAGGACCCAGGCTTCGCTGAACTTCCATAAAATGGAATTCTAAGTCAGATGCCAGTTTGCCTGCAGAACTGATTTAAGCACATCAAAGTCAAGAGGAAGACTGCGGACAGAGCTCAGAAATAGAGCAGTGAGAACAAACGTCCTTGCGTCACAGTTATCCAACCACACACAGGCCTTTCCTTCCTCCAGGGATCTCCTGGCAGCAAAATCAGCTCCAGTGACCTCTACGCCAGCTTGCCTGGACAATGCCAGACAAACAAGAAACGCAACCTAACTTTCCGGCTCCCTCTCTTCATTCCACATCACTCATTGAAAAGTACCACCTGGTGGAAATTTCCTACATTGTAGTTACTCTTCTGTTACGTGGATTCAGCTTTGACATTGTCATTCAAAGGTGAGGAAGCCCAGTGTGTCCTTGGAGAGAATGAGGAAGTGTCACATCTCGAATACACCTCAACTCCTGAATTAGAGGGTGACATGTTTCTTGATGCTTTCTATAGAACGTGGAATGCACCCTGGCTAAGAACTGCAAGACTTGAGCAAATACGGGATAACAAGGACGGGGATGAACATGGATGCTCATGTCGCGAGGATCCACAAACATAAACGATATAAACAAGGACAATCTACATACCACTTAACATTAGAAATACAAACAGGACAGGCTCAACAAAATTGCTTTAAAACTTGTAAAAGAGCCAGGTATCAGTTTGGATAGGCCAGAAGCATTTTTTCAATAGTTGCCTGAAACAGGTTTGTGGGGAAGAGGGCATTTAGTATATTGAAGAGAAAACAGTTTTGAGCATACCCAGCTAATTCCAGTTTTCTACATTCCGTCCATCTGGAGAAAGTCCTGGGTAAACAGTGGTAGACAAGGGCCTTTAAAATTTCAGTGCGAATCTGAAGCCTCAGAGGTGCTTAGAAATGAAGCCTGTGGCCCATGTTGACACTGGTTCATGAAGGCAGGGGCTGCTGGCTCGTGTGTTCAGACTTTCGGCGTGCTCCTAGTTGGTTGTGAGGTCCCAGACAGCCTGCAGATTGCACTTTGAGAAAGTGGGGATAGGCCTTAAAGGGAAAATGTGAGATGGGCAGGGGCACACTTTCCAAGCAAACCCCAAACAGCCCTTT